>JAKUCV010007315.1:35789-130771 GCA_028386065.3 Turnera subulata
ACCCGACCCAACACTATACAGCCCATCCAACGTTAGCCCGCGACCCATAGTTCTGCCCGGGTCGACCCACGCGAAGTCGGGTCATATCCACTCAAAATGGATCTGCAGCTCACCTTGGGTTTGCGGGTGACGGCGCGACGGACGACAAGGCTGACGACAACACGGCGGCGTAAGGCGACGGCGAGGGCGAGTCGGGGTCGAGCGAGGCGTGGCGGCGTCGTGGTTTGGCGGCGCGACGCGAGTGGAAGGGAACGGATCCGACGGGTCCTCAACGGGTCGTCGGCGCGTCGCGGTGGCTACGGCGACAGAACTCGAAGGCGACGGCGGGGCTGGGCTTGCGACGGCGTGAAGAAGCTCCGGGTGGCGGCGGTGCTTCGTAACTCGACGGGAAACAGTTCGAGGTGAACAGTGCAGAGGCGGGTGACGCACTGTTCATCCCCTTCTTCATTTTTCCAGTTTTCCTTCTTTTTTTTTCTTCCGAATTTCTTTTTTTTTCTTCTATTTTCTTTCCCTTTTTTTCCTGATTTTTGATTCCTTTTTTTTTCTCTCTTGTATTTTTTTCTCTCATTTTCTTCTCTTTTTTTTTCCTGTATATTTTTTTTCTATTTTTCTCTCTCTTTTTTTTATTTTCCTTTTTCTCTTTTTTTTTCTTTTTCTCTCTTTTTCTCTCTTTTTTTTTCCTCTCTTTTTTTCCTCTCCTTTTTCTCTCTTTTTTTCCTTCTTCCTCTCCTCCTCACCCGGTTCTCTTCTCCTTATAAACTAAAAAAATACTATTTAACATGTGAATTACAATAATTCAATTCGTCCTCATTACGGGCGAGTCCGATCCGGACCAGAAAATAACCGATACCTCCTTAGTTATTTTCCGGTGTGATTTTCCGAGAAATTCCGAAACCCGAAAAATACCAACTTAGTTCCGAAAAATCCGCGGGAAAATCACGAGCGCGGGAAAACGCTTGGTTTCGAAAAATGACTCCCGATTTACCTTGAATTAATTACCCAAGATTAATTCAACAGTAAATCACGGTAAATAGACTTTTACAATCCGGTAAAAATCCAAAATTTTTACCCGGTGTGTCCTACCACGATAAGATTCTGGCACACTCTGCCAGGTATCCAACCTCAACATGAGATACCGCTTATACCCTTAAGCGACATCTCATCCGCTTATAAAAACCAACCCTCATGACTGGCAAACTCACGCACAGTCATGGACTCTCCACTCCGATCTCGAACAACCTCAGACTCTGAAAACAACAGCTACATCGGTGGCAAAGCTTTCCCAACAAGCTCTGATGATGAACCTCCGAAGAAACGCTTCAAGACCAACATCATCGGTCTCAAAGAGCATATGGTCGTCTCTCCAAGACGGCGGAAGAAACGCGCTAGCAAGGAAGAGCCTTCTACTGATAGGAAAGGCAAAGGAACGGCGCAGAGCAGCACTCCACTTCAGACACTTTCACAGCTGAACGCTTCCCTGAAGAAGGTCAGCTCTGAGATGATGCAGATCGAGGTGGCGTGTATGGCACTCTCGTCCAACGTAGAAAACTTAAGGAAGCTTGTAAAGGATCTTGGGAAACAAGTAACTCCATAGAGAGTACTTCTTGTTTGTTGTAAAACCTTATTATGAAATTAATAAAATAAATTTCCTTTTTAAATCAAAATTCTTGTTAAATTATGTAAACTCGTGCTAACAGAAGGTTAAAAAAAAACATTTCAAGCAAAACAAAATCAACAATATGAATATAAAATCAAATATAAATAGACTAAAATTAAATCTCATTTAACAAGACCAAAATATAAAGAAGTTAAAACAAAAATGTTTCATGATCGGCATTCTAAATCGATCGTTGACATCCTCGATCCCGAAAAACGTGTCACGTACAACTAACGATGACGTCTGTTAACCTCGTGAAAAAGATACCGGACAACAGGCAAGGCGATGATCACGAGAACGTCCTGTATCGTTAACTCGCACGGCGATGATCACGAGCACATCCTGTGTCTCTCGAAGGACACGTTACCCACTTGTTCACAATTTCCGCGTAAGCCAAAAACGTCTGTCAAGACAACGTATCTCTCCACGATGTCCGAACAGCTGTGAACTTGTCGCACATGCACTCTATTCGAGGTGTGGTCCCATCCGTCTGGCCTCAAAGGTCACGGATGCAAGTGATAAAAGATGCAAGAAAATATAGAAAGGCCATAAAAGAAAGGACAAGGTAGCCAGAGCGAAAGAAAATCAAGAGATGGAAAAAGACTGAAAAACTCTGGCATGGGTCCGAAAAACGCGTAAAGCAATAAATGCAAGCAACGGTAAAATTCAAAAAGCAGATCTTGAAAATCAAAAACGGTAATCACGCTCCCCAAAAGTGTATAAAAGAAGAAGCTGTGATGTGTAAAACATCAAAAGCATTATAAAAGCAAACAAAACGCTCAAGCAAACAAAACAAACCCAAACGCTCAGAAAAAAAAACAAAATACTCGCTTTCAGAACACGATGCCTGCTCCCTCATCTGTCTTCTTCGTCGAAGGTGCCAACCTTGGCAGGAGAAACCGTCTGGCGTACAGTATGGTCAACGAACGTGCCGAAGAACTGCCGAATGAGCTCGGCAGAATGCCACGACTGGTCTTCGTCGACGAACTCTACTCGTCACGGTTCTTCGTCACTCCAATGGAAGAGGTGTTCTTCCTAGAGGACCATGGGACACTGAGGACTTCCTACTACGGCTCAGCGAACTCCGTGATGTTCTTCATCTCGGATAGGCTACAGGAGTTCAACCTGGAGTCCACTTGCCAGACTGTGGAGCAAGGCGCTTACTACCAGCTCGCAATGACAGCCCAGAGCATACCCAGAATGACTCGGCTACCTCCAACCTGGCCAAAGGTACGGCTACTGGTGTGGAACTGTAGAGGAGTTGCAAGGCGTGCACAGGAATTCTCACGCACTTTGAGGGACTTGAAGAACCAGTACAAGCCCAACATGGTTCTTCTGACGGAGACGCAGTGGCAACCACGGGACGACCACGGTCTGATTCCACTCCGATTCCCTCAAGCTAACCGGTTCGAGATTCCTGGCCAGCGCGACAGAGGCGGCATGTGGCTTTCTTGGAGCGATAGAGTGACGGTCAACGTCAACAGTGACGCAAACAGCTTCCGTGTCAACGTCGTTGCGAACCGTTAATTGTATTTTCTTTTTATAATTTATCAAAAATCAATGTATTATTTCCCTTTCATAAAATATCAATGTAATATTTCTATTTGCAATCAATATATTAATATTTCCCTTTGTATCAAAATATTAGCAATATTTATAATATTTGTATTTTCGCATATTATGGCATCATTACCTCTTATGTGTATGTTCCGCGACAGCTGGCGTCCCTTGACTGGATCCATAATGCACTAACTAAATGATGTAAAATATTAAACTACTGGAGCGAACTATGCAAACAAGGACTCAAACACACAAAGACTGCCCGACAAGACCTAACGCCCGCTCCGCTACCAAAATGAGACGCCCCGACCCGAATTTACCGTACACAGTAAATACGAGCCGGAACTGTGACAACCCAACCCAACATGACCCAGCATACAGTGTATACAACAAATATCCAGGCTCAACAGCCCATAATAAAAACAACAATAAAATCTCAACACGGCCCAATGGCCCAACAATAACAAAAATAGTGCACAGCGGAAGACTTAATATAACTCACTAACACTGTATGCGACACATGCAAACTATGGATCCAAGCCCGTCCAAGGGATAACGCAGCAGCCTGTCTGGAATGAACCCAACCTGTAACACAAATAACTCATCCTACGGGATGAAAGCCCGCAGGTGAGGGGTGAGTCCGAAGTGCTCACGACAATGGAAAGACGATCAGTATGCACACTATAACTACTCAAGTCAAAAACACGGGCTAAACAGCCCAACCAAAAGACTCGACCCAAAGGACTCAAATAAACCCAATTTCCAATTTTATCTTTTCCGGGCCCCGTCACGGATAAACTAGTGGTCAAACCTGGTTATCAACACATTCCGGGTGCCAGACCAAATCCAGGGATCGACATCCCAAAAATACGAACCCAGGGATAGACATCCCAAAAATATATCACGGGATAGACATCCCAGGCATAGACATGCCAAGCATAGACATGCTTATCAAGTAACCCAGGTCAAGGCCACCACGAAACAGTTTTCTAACCATCGAGTCGTACCACTACCTATCACGCGACAATTATATTACGGTCGTTAAAATCAATAACAGGGATCGACATCCCTAACCAGGATACCGGGATAGACATCCCTATCCAAAAATACCAAGGATCGACATCCTTGTCACTATTCATTATTAATTCCGTTATTATGATTTGAACCAAACGACACAGAAAATCAATACGGGATAAACATCCCAAATACCAAACAAGCATCGGGATAGACATCCCGAGCCAAAACACAACAAAAGCACAGCATCCAACAATGCAACAACACCAAACACAATAACCGAGTAATAAGGCACATATTGAAGGAAATCCATCCTCACCTTGGCCGATTACTCAACTTCGGAAACTATGACCGGTCCGACGCCGGCTCCTCGGGAAACTGCCCGATATCCAAAAACCTATACAACAAAATCATACATACACATAAATGCACATCAGAGTATGTCATGATGCCAATACTACGAAATTACCCATCCCGGTCCTTATCCGTTATTATTATCTTTTATTGAAAATAATTAACCGCACGTATTTCCGAATATAATTTCGGTACTATACTTTAATTAAAATTATTTTCAAAATATATTTTCATAAAATAATTATAATCTTCCAAAATAATAATCATCATAATTTTTTTAGAAAAAATAATAAGCTATTTACAATTTTCAGAAAATATTTATATAGTATTTATCTTCTTCTAAATACATATACAATTTAATTTTCCAACACAAAACATAATTAACTTTAATTTTCCAAATACATATTTATATACATATAAAAAGATCATAATTTTCCAGCCAAAATAATATACATATAAATTTCCAGAAATTAATTTCAAGATACATATATATTTTTTTCCAATTTAATAATAGTTTCCAAAACAAAACTTAATTATTTATCCAAGTAAATATATTTATATTTTCATGAAAATACCTGAATTAAATTGGCAGTAATTTACTCAAAATAACCATATAATTTTTTTCCAAAATTGAATCCCAGAATATTAATAAAAATATATATAATTTGTTGTTTTTTTAAAAATTAAACGGACTGGGCCGTGAATAGTGTCGGCCCAGACCCAAGGCGGCAGGCCCGAAGCACAGGCCCGCGCCCAAGACCCGGCCCAACACTATACAGCCCATCCAACGTTAGCCCGCGACCCATAGTTCTGCCCGGGTCGACCCACGCGAAGTCGGGTCATATCCACTCAAAATGGATCTGCAGCTCACCTTGGGTTTGCGGGTGACGGCGCGACGGACGGCAAGGCTGACGACAACACGGCGGCGTAAGGCGACGGCGAGGGCGAGTCGGGGTCGAGCGAGGCGTGGCGGCGTCGTGGTTTGGCGGCGCGACGCGAGTGGAAGGGAACGGATCCGACGGGTCCTCAACGGGTCGTCGGCGCGTCGCGGTGGCTACGGCGACAGAACTCGACGGCGACGGCGGGGCTGGGCTCGCGACGGCGTGAAGAAGCTCCGGGTGGCGGCGGTGCTTCGTAACTCGACGGGAAACAGTTCGAGGTGAACAGTGCAGAGGCGGGTGACGCACTGTTCATCCCCTTCTTCATTTTTCCAGTTTTCCTTTTTTTTTTTTCTTCCGAATTTCTTTTTTTTTTCTTCTATTTTCTTTCCCTTTTTTTCTGATTTTTGATTCCTTTTTTTTTCTCTCTTGTATTTTTTTTTCTCTCATTTTCTTCTCTTTTTTTTTCCTGTATATTTTTTTCTATTTTTCTCTCTCTTTTTTTTATTTTCCTTTTTCTCTTTTTTTTTCTTTTTCTCTCTTTTTCTCTCTTTTTTTTTCCTCTCTTTTTTTTCTCTCCTTTTTCTCTCTTTTTTTCCTTCTTCCTCTCCTCCTCACCCGGTTCTCTTCTCCTTATAAACTAAAAAAATACTATTTAACATGTGAATTACAATAATTCAATTCGTCCTCATTACGGGCGAGTCCGATCCGGACCAGAAAATAACCGATACCTCCTTAGTTATTTTCCGGTGTGATTTTCCGAGAAATTCCGAAACCCGAAAAATACCAACTTAGTTCCGAAAAATCCGCGGGAAAATCACGAGCGCGGGAAAACGCTTGGTTTCGAAAAATGACTACCGATTTACCTTGAATTAATTACCCAAGATTAATTCAACAGTAAATCACGGTAAATAGACTTTTACAATCCGGTAAAAATCCAAAATTTTTACCCGGGCTGTTACAGTTACTGTTCACCATCCATCCAATAACCCAACCCACACTTGCAGCAACTCTCCGGTGACCGTTGAACACCACCCAATAACCACATCGGCAAACCGAAATATTACAACCCACAACCACAGCAATAACAACAACGGCAGCATCGTCGCTACCACAAAGTTCAAAGACCCACAACAAACGTTTAGAACCCGATTAGACACAACCCAAGCAAAAATCAAATTCAATTATAGAACTAATCAACCCTTTTTACACGAAAGCAGAAGGTTTGGGGTTTCTTACCACTGGAACCCACCGACGGCGCGTCCGAGGCAGAACGGGAGGGGAGACCGGCGACGGTGTGGAAGATCAAGGAAGGAGGGCGTCACGTGGCAGAATGAGACGAGGTCGACGAAGGGGCGACGCGTTCCTCACTTCGGCGATGGCTGCGAGCAGGACGGAGCAGAAGAGGAGGGTAGGGAGAAAAGGGGGAGGAGTTCGGTCTCCTGGGCAGGGCAGTGCCTCGGGCTCGTCCCGGCTGCAGCAGCAGAGGGAGGAGGCGGCGGACGCGAGCAGAGTAGGGGAGAGGGGAAATCGACGACGTGGAGGAAGGAAGAGGAAGAAGGGAGAGGGGAAAATGGGGGCGGTGGCGATGGTGGGCAATGGAAGGAAGGTGAATGAAGAGAAGGAAGAGAAAAGAAATAATTGCAGGGGATGGTGTGAGGAATCGGGAGAGAAGAGAACAAATAAAGAAGAAGAAAAAGAAAAGAAGACAATGAGATGGGGAAGACAACAAGTCACGGGAAAATAGCAAGAAAAGGAAGAGGGGTCCGGCGGCTGAGAGGGAAGGAAGGAAAAAGAAGAAAAAGAAAGAAAATAGAAAGGAAAAGAAAAGAAGAAAAGAGGGAAAGGCAGGGGCATGGTCGTAATTTTCCGTCCCGAGTCCGAAAATATGACTTGGGCTCGGAAAATCCGATAAATACCCCTGAACGTCGTCCAAGTCTCGAAATTGAAAACCGAGGCTCGGTTAGTTAGGAAGATACTCCTGAGCGCGGGAAAACTCTCGATTTCGAAAAACAACTCCCGATTTACCTTGAATTAATTACCCGAGATTAATTCAACAGTATATCACGGTAAAACGACTTCTACAGTCCCGATAAAAATCTAAATTTTACCCGGGCTGTTACAAATATCTCCATTGTCTACTAAGAAAACTACTAATGAATGGATTCATTACTTAAGCTATTGAGTTAATGTTTTCCATATCACCCCTGCTTATTTTTAAGTCGAACAACTTCACTCAAATCATTTGCGCATATAGAAATAGGGTTATTGAAAATTTTGGAATTATGTAGTAGACATCAAGACAGCCTCTAGCGGTCTGGCCCAATTATTTTTTTTGGTAAAAATGGTTGCTCATATATATATATATATATATAATACTCAATATATTACACATTATTATCTAGATAACGAGAAAAAAAAAGTTGAGACGGTGACGTATTATAGGCGTGAATAACCGAAGAGGAACAAAAACATTGTAATAGGAGTACGGTAGCGTCTACTGTAATTTCTAAATATTAAGATAAGTGATGGAAGAAATATGGAGGATCCGACCAGATGGCCAACGGCGGTAGCGTCTCTTGTAATTTCTAAATATTAAGATAGGTGATGGAAGAAATATGGAGGATCCGGCCAGATGGCCAGCGGCGTGCATCGTGCAATAACGGTATTAAAAATGCTCCTCCCTCCCGTGGGACAATCCAATCCATCCCCTTCCAAATTGCTTCCAATTATCCTGTTAATTTGCATAATTAAATTATATTAATTCCATGCAGCGTGTTGCAATTGAGTTTAGTGAATAATCCAATTAGATATATACACATAAGATTATATTATATATGAAGCCAAAATATTGCAGCAGGAGATAATTAAATTACATATAAGGGCCTTGAATTAATATAGACAAGTTTCATTCTAGTATGTATAGATATGCATAGTTATCATCATCTTTATTATGAAAGAATTCATTAAATTAACTTGATGATTAATGATGGGAAGAGGGCCTGATTTCTATTCATCGATCCATGTTATAATACTTCTTTCTTATAGACATATCTCCGGATTGCTAAGTGGGAAAAAAAAATGTTCATATATAATGAATGATATTTGTAGTAAAGGGAAGGAAATTTTCGACAAAAAAAAAAGGAAAGAAAAAAGGAAAGAGAGAGAGAAGGAGGAGGGATGGGGGAAATGGGAAGTAAATATGAGGAGGTAGGGAGAAACCAACAAGAAGAGGAGAAAGCGCCAAAGACATTAACAATGAGACAGAGGAGGGAAGAGGACGAAAGATGGCCTGGCCGGAATATTACGGGAGAAGATTCCGTGCAATGGTGGGATTGTCCTCACCCCCTCACATATATATGCAATAATACCGTCATTTTCAATGGCCTACACCACCACCTTGTATTGTATCCTTTCCTCTTTATTATTTTACTACTTTGGTTTCGTGTTGCCTACATACACATTGATCGCATCACTGTATTATTATTATATAGTGTTTTTTTAAAAAAAATTTGGGGATTGTGAAATTAAATTGGGGTTCATTGTTGTGGACGGTATATATATATTCTTTTTTTTTAGGAATGTATATATATATATATATACTGATAATATATATGATTATAAAAAAAAATGAAACTGATAACAGTAATGTTTATTTTTTGTATGTTGCTGATTTAAACTAAAGGTATTGATATTTGATAGTGCCTGGAATCTGTCTGTGGGCAGGCTGGTTCATTTTTTTAAAAGATAAAAAATAGTTTAATAGTAGTATTATTACTATTAGCCTATAGGATTTGACAACTGTAATCTTGGGTTGGATAATCTTCTTCTGCCTTCAGGGTTTCCAAATGGAACGAAAAAATGGGAAGCATTGGTTGATGAGATTATTTAGTGAAAACCCATAATATAATTTCTTTTGTTAGTATTTTAATAGAAAAAGAAAATGGAGGAGCGAAAAAGAAAAGAATCAAGAGAGAGAGAGAGGAGGGCAGGTCACTGGACTGACTGGGTCTATTGCTGGTGCGTGCTTTCTCTCTCTCTCTCTCTCTCTCTTTCATTTCCATTTGCATTGCATATTTGCATCTGTCTTTGATCTTTTGGGTCAAATAAGGCCACTTTCCTTTTTTTTTCTTTCCCCAATTTTTTCTTCTTTGTTTTTCCATTTCCATCTCTCTCTCTCTCTATCTCTGCTGTCTCTTCTTCTCTCCCTCCCTTTGCAAACAAACAACACACACGTAGACAATTAAAGCATAATAATTAACACATTTCTTCTTTCAATCTCCTCCTTCAAATTGTTTTTCTTTCCATCCTCTCTCTCTCTCCCCCTTCGTCTTCCTCTCCCTCCCTCTCCTATAATAACAGCAACGAATAATTGGTGCTTTTTCCACTTCATTAATTAGCAGCTATCCCATCTAATTGGATTGGATTGGATTAGATTGGATTATGAGGTAGCAAAGCAAAATCCACGGGAAGGAGGAGAGGTAGCTTAGCTTCCCCCCAAGTTTGAGGGAGGAGAGTGGACTACTCAGATACTACCAGTCTACCACTACTACTACAACAACTACTCGCCACTCCTATTGATGCTGATGCTGCTCATTTTGTTTAGTCTCAGTTTTTTGGATTGACATGCCAAAATAGATCTGGGTACGCTTTTCCTTCCCTCCTCCTTCTTCGCCTTCACTCTTACTCTACTTTTTTCTTCTCTCTTTCTTTTTAAATTTTTTCCCGTACTTCTCCATCTTAATTCCCACTAATATCCTCCTCCCCCTTCTAACCAACAAAACAAACAGTACTAGTTGTATTCCCCTAACAAAATCCTCCTAATTATTTACTTTTCTTTTCTTCTATTTTGCTTTTAGATGTAAGAATGCCCTCCTGTATTTAGTTTAGCTTCAGCTGCTTTATTATTATTTTTTTTGAATTCATTATGAGCCTTAATTTTGAGCTACCCATATTCTGATGCCCTTTTTTGCACGAGTTTGCCTTGCTTTGTGTTATCTTATCCCTCACTTGCATAACTCTTCATATTCATATGAGTACTACCAGTTGCTCGCGCTTTTTAAAACACTCCATGGGTATGCAATCAATCAATCAAGTACTCTCTATCTCCCAACTTGGACAAGGCGGAAAACCTGGTGTCTTCTTGTATTTCCCCTCTATTACTGCATATTGGTTGCTTCATCGCTTCAAGTTAGCTGTCATAATCATTACCCTCTTTTCTTTTGGTATTTATCACTTGCCCCATCAATACCCATGTAGATACCATGTAGGTACTTGATGTTTCTCAGTCGAATTTAATTTAGTGCTTGCTGTCTCCGGTCAACATGCAGTTTCTTTCCAGGATAATCAAATGAAGTTACTATAAAATGACAACTCTGCATAGTATTCCGTTGATGTTGAAGTCTATAGGGCCATGCTCTATTTGCGCAGTATTCATGTCGATGAATCGCCGACCTACTCTTCTCTTCTTTTCTGTCTTCTAGTTTATTTTCTTCTTGATCATCTATGATCGAATGGGAAATCTTCTGACTTTTCTATTTGATGTCTCCACACGTGTTTCAGGCTTACATTCTTTGTTTCTGCTTGTAGATGATTGGCATATGTATGAGCCAAATAGTGTTCCCAGTTCTAGCTTGGCCCGTGAAAACTCATTGGTTAATGGTCAGCAATTAGATTGTAGCACTAGTACAATGGACCCTATCAGTGGAGGCAATGCTCTCAACAGCAACCCGAGTCTTGCCTCGAAGCAACGATTACGATGGACTCATGAGCTTCATGAACGTTTTGTTGATGCTGTGGCGCAGCTTGGTGGGCCAGATCGTGAGTCTCTATGATCCCCATTAGGCCTTTTACCTTCCAGAAAACATTTCCTTTGAATGTTTGTTATTTTGTTTTGGACTGATCATTGTGAGCACAGATTCTATAATCCGTTTTCATGTATGGAAAATTTTAGTTTATTCATCCAGGCAAACAAAATTGGCTATTTGTATTTTTTTTGAGGTTGTTTGTCTACTTTGAGAGATGGGAAGGCAGGGTTTAGGTATTGAAGAGAGAAAAAAGAAAAAAAGAAAAAGAACAAATAAGGAAAAGATCATCCTTACAGAGGAAGAGAAACAACTTCTAGTGTTCCAAGAACGTGTAATCTTCAATGACATTGTTCCCATGACAAATTCCATGCCACTCATTTTGAACTTAAATGGCTGCTCGGTTACCTGTTTATTAGACCCTGCCTAATGGAACTGGCTTTTGCTGATAATTTTCAGTTTATTGTTTTTACTGCCTGAGCCATCTTTCATATTATAATTAAGAATCAATAAAAGGGTAACATTTTTCTTTGATCTCCTTCAATAATGTATTATGGATTTATCAAAATTTGGCCTGGGCTTTAATTCTGCACACTAACCGAGCTTCATTTAAGTTTCTATGATTCATTTAGGAAAGCTGTTTTTGTTGCAAAGGCTTGAGAACTCACCTGAGCATTAGGACTTGATAAGCTGCTTCAGAACATATATCAAATGTTCAAGACTTGATTGACATGGGAATTTGAAACAAGTTTTATTAAAACATCAATTTAACTACTTTTTTCTTCTCATGTTTCTCTTTTATTTCCTATTTTCCAGGGGCTACACCCAAAGGCGTCCTAAGAGTTATGGGAGTACAAGGTTTGACAATATACCATGTTAAAAGCCATTTGCAGGTAAACAAGTTGATTATAATATGTTTGAAAAAAGCATCTCTCTGTTTCCTTTATTATTTTCGGTTAGCAGCTTAGATGTTTATATATTGATGCAATTTGCTTTTGTTTCCATCTTTGATGACTCACTCTGCTTTCATCATGCATCCAGAAATATCGACTTGCAAAATACCTGCCCGATTCCTCGTCTGATGGTAAGGACATATGATATACACTATTGTTTACAACTGCTGCTCATACCAGTATGCATGTGGACGCATATGCGCATTGAGGAATAATTTTCAGTGTTACTGTTCATAGGTTTACCATTCTTATGGCAGTCGGGTGCAAAAAAAACTTTTGCCTGGAGTGTTATTGTAATTTATTTATAATTCTGTTGTATTAAGAAAATCTGATAGAGAATATGATAAACATACATTTCCAAAAAGATTAGTAATGCGAAGAGCGAAGAGTATAAAAAGGTTCCACCAGAGATATGAAATAGGACAGCAAACATGATGGGGAGAAACTCAATCACTAATAATAGTCCAAATAGCAAAGTAGATAGGAAAACATAACTCACTCTAGTATCTATAGGATTGAAATTACAAAAAAATATATAGTGAACTACTACCTAAGACATGTGAAAAGCCCTATCTTCTTTCTTTCCTCTTTGTTTCCTGTGAGAAGTTATTTTGTTTCTTATTTGTCCTACATTTTTGGATAGAGGCACATTGGCATATATGTGAAATGCCATTAGGTTCGTTTCTTATTCGTTTCACATACATGTGAAATGCCATTATGTTTGTTTCTTATATGTCATATGTTTATGGCATTGTCTTGCAAAATAAATTGAGAAAACTTGCGGTACATGTTTAGACCTACCTTCCTGTATGCACAAATATATGTTAAATAGCAATATATGTAATGGACCTATGTGATAGATTTCATCCTAGCCTTTTCTTGTCAATACAATACAAATCAATTATTGAGTGAATAAACAACATTCTCGTTTTTTATTCTGTCATTTTGCATATCTCCTCCTCTCCAACTTTAGTTTGATTACCCTTTACAGTGGGAATTTAACTAAGGTACGTCGTGTTATATTATCTACATTTCATGTGAATAAAGCTGACTTCTAGTATGATAATCGAATAGTCTAACATGTGATCACATTCATGTAAATAATAAAAAGTCAATTGAGAGGTCGAATAGTATTTTTACAGTCTGTCCAACCCAAACTTTATATATAATACACAATTGTAATATAGGTAAACCATTAAGTTCGAAGCATTTTATGCCTTCTTTCATTGTTTGTGGCCTTAGATAGAGAATACCCATTATCTAATTGAAGACTTTTCTAGCCTCATTAAAAAACTCTCAGAGCGAAATCCCAGTTTGATAGGATAGGTAA
Source organism: Turnera subulata (assembly GCA_028386065.3). Taxonomy (NCBI): domain Eukaryota; kingdom Viridiplantae; phylum Streptophyta; class Magnoliopsida; order Malpighiales; family Passifloraceae; genus Turnera; species Turnera subulata. The sequence continues at coordinate 49,340 of JAKUCV010007315.1, forward strand.
AAGCAATATTACAATCCAGAGGAGATATTCCTTCCACAGTTTGAAGATTAAAGTCCCTATTTTGGTGTTATTTTGTCTGGTAAATTTTATAAACTTGGAGCTGTTAGTGTTGCATTTTAAATTCGCAAATACACTTGAATAAAATGTAAATTGTAATACTATTGGAGCTCTTTATAGTGTTAAAAGTGTAAAACATAAACAAAATAAAAAATATTTGGCTTAAAGAAAACAAGCAACCAAATGAGTTGCTGTTAGTAGTGAGCTGTAGCAAGTACAAGTATACTTTAGCAGAGATTTAGTTATTTGTCAAATCAGATCTAGTGATTCGACAATCCTAAATTCCTTTTATGTTGTTCTAGCTTCAATCTTCTTGTATGCAGCCTAGTATTTGCTGTGTTATTGAATTCCTCCTTCCTACTCCACATTTTGTTTTCTTAAAAAAATTCCCTAAACCAAATTCTCATAATGCAAGGGAAAAAAGCTGACAAGAAAGAGACTGGGGATATGCTTTCCAATTTGGATGGTTCATCGTAAGTACAGTTATCTATTCTAGCTGTTTGTACATTATTTATGTGCCAAGCTCTGGTAATTTCAGAATGCAGGATTCAGAATGCCCAGATTAGTGTATATCAAAATTTCTAATGACGAGCTGGAACCTTGATGCCATAAATTTCGCTCTCCCTTACACGGTGAAAATTTACGTGGTTCTTTCTGTTTGCAGTGGAATGCAAATTACTGAAGCACTCAAGCTACAGATGGAGGTCCAAAAGCGGCTGCATGAGCAATTGGAGGCATGTTTTTCTTGCAACTGATCACCCACTTAATTATGTTAGGTTTTTCTTCAACTTTCATTATCTTTTTTTATACTCGAAAAGATTGTGTAATCCTTCAACTTTTTCCAAGTCACTTGAATTTTCATGGTACAAGAAAAATAGTGTTAAGTGACCACTTGGCCTTTTCTAATATAATATAAATCTCTCTTCTTATAAGAGGGAATGTGATCTCAACACCTCAGGGTCAAGATATTTAGGGATTCTGTTTCTGCTTTGTATATATGTACTACAAGTTCTCATGGAAAAAGGATCCTGAACATTCAGGTATAATAAATAAAATGGTGCCTTTTCTTTTTGCCATCATTGATTACATGGTGATTGAAATAAAAAGAGCATGCTGGTTCTAATATCTTGTCTTGGTTATTCTGTAATCGTAGGTTTTCATTCTTCAAAAACTGTGTATCCTAAGGTTTATGTCAGCCCAAAGTCTTGCACTCAATTTGTGTATTCTTTGAACACAACAGGTGCAGAGACAGCTGCAGTTACGGATTGAAGCTCAGGGGAAGTACCTGAAGAAGATAATTGAAGAGCAACAACGACTTAGTGGAGTCCTAGTGGATGCACCTGGCTCGGGGGTTTCTGCCCCAGTTTCAGGTGACAACTGCCCTGAATCTGACAACAAGACAGACCCTGCAACTCCAGCTCCAACTTCTGAGTCGCCTCTCCAAGACAAGGCTGTTAAGGAGCATGCTTCAGCCAAGAGCCTATCCATCGATGAATCATTCTCATCTCGCCATGAGCCATTAACGCCAGATTCTCGTTGTAATATTGGTTCTCCAGCTGAGAGCCCCAAGGGGGAGAGGTCAATGAAGAAGCAGCGGGTAAGTGTGGGAACAGCATATGTGAAACCAGACATGGTCCTTACACACCAGATACTGGAGTCGAGCTTAAACTCCTACCCACAACCTCACTCAGTATTTCTGACCAGAGAGCAATTTGATCCTTCCTCTGGATTGTCAATTGGAACTGAAGATCAAGTGGAAAAGGGTTCAGTCGGTGATATGTAGGTGTCCTTGCAAAATCTGTACTCTTAACAACTATTTTCTTTATGCTGTGTAATTTCTTAACAATATACCGTCAATTAGGTCAAAGAACAGATCAATAGTAGATGTTTGGAGGTAATTAGGTTCAAGAAATATTGTTCGTGATATTGATTTTCTTTTAACTTCGACTGATGCGAATGATGAGTGGAATTGTTTACACCTTTTAACGCAGGAACCTCTTAGCTCTCCTGGGACTTATTATGTGGTTAGGATTGCTAATACTCGCTTGAAAACGTAATATCTAAAAATAGGTTGAGGGCTGTGCAATTGTTTCGTTAACTTAGTTTGTAGTAGATAAAAGGAAAAACAAAAGAAGTCGAGCTGGAGGACAAACTAAGGTAATCATTAACAAAGCATGACAATTATCCGGAAGGAGAAGGAAACTAGACGAGGAAGAGTTAGGATAAGACACGAGCCTGCTTCTGCGGATGGCAACATGACATGTTTTCACTTACATCTTTGTCCTCATTTTGAGCCACTTTTGCATCAAAGTTTGTCAACAGGATTGTCTGGCCTCAAAAATAAAGGGGGGAAAGATATGAGGTCCACCACCAATCATAAGTACCAACAGTAAAACGAGAATCAAATGGCTATCATCTGTAGAAAAAGGAATGAGGTACAGCGTCAAGCTTAAAAACAAATAATGATGATACAATTGTGAACACATTTTCTACAGTACATCAAGTCACGAGGAGCGATGTCGCTGATGGTTAACTCGCCTTAGAATACAAAGGCGCAAGCGTTTGCTAAACGCCTCAAGCTTTTCAAACTTCTCCCCCTTAAACTTCTTTGTTGTAGCCTTTTTCTTCTTTTCCCTGTTTGCCAGGTCTGGAGATTTTTGTTGTCTGCTTCTTAAAGGTGTCGCAAGTGCCTTTAAAGTCATCTAGTTCATCAATTAAAAAAAAAAATAATAGAAAAAAGTAGACATGGTCAGCAACGGGGAGGTAGGAATAGGTAAAACCAACGTGTACAACATCTACCATGTTCGGTTAGAATGAGGCAGGCAATTGGTTAAGGCTCTCTAGAGCCATCCTAAACTCAGCACCTAGTCGGCGTTGACGGCAGAGGTATTATTTGCAGTTACATTAAAGGTCATGATTGTGCATTATTGTCTACTCATCCCTCAGGAATTCTCCATCCTAGAATTGTACCATGTTTTGTCCAAAAGAGAATGAATGCAAGCTAGATAGTGTTGAACCAAATTTTTGATGAAACTCGTGTAGAAACATGTGTATGAGAGAGTGAGAGAGAGACAAAGAGAGGGGAAGAGAGGAGGGCCGGGTGGAGAGGTGTGGGTTGTGGAGTGGTAGAGAGAGAGAGACCTCATGGCTGTTGCTGGCAACTTTCGGTTCAACAGAAGATTCTTCATCACTACCACCTAGGGAAGAGCATCTACCCCAGCTCTCTCTGTTTGAGCTTGTATACGAACAACATTCCTCATCCTGACCATTTGGCTTATCCTGCGAAATAACAAGCCAAAGCCATTGAAACAACAGTTATACGGAATTCAACTCAAATGCACGCACTAGCTGAAGCAACAGCGACACTTTGTAGATGAAAGATGTTAGATTAGCTCGCAGCCGTGCATGTCAAAAGTATAGGTGGCACAGCCATCCACCCTCAAATTGTTATAAATACTCTCAAAATAGTCAGAAGGTGGTGGTTAAATCACGCACAAGTGTAAGGCATTGAAAGGATTCCAGGAAAGGCATGTCCAGTCCACCAATAATTAAATTGAACGCATTCCTTGCAAACTAGAGTCAAAACATTTTGCAGTTTGTCAAGAAGCATTTGACATGTATAACTGTCTGCCAAGGCGTTATTTGCTACTATTGGTTTTGCAGCCATTACACATTGCTCACAGCACGACTATCCAATCATAAGGATGTATCCCATGTGACTACACCCTGAATGGTAACTTCCATACATAATATGTAATTATAACTAGTGCTACAAATGACCCAAGCCAAACTGTGTTTGTGGTATATCTTGTGCCTAGCTCATCTAGTTCAAGCAAACCAAGTTCAACTTGTGTTTGTCATGAGATTTTGACCCACTAAGTTTTTGAGACACTAAAACTTAAATCAAATTTGTCCTACGGTAAGCTATCCCAAAAGACCTAAACAAGCAAAGATCGAGCTGGAGTATGAGCCAGTTAAATGAGCAGATTTTGATCTTCGATTTTGGTTTATTTAAATCTGACAAAGAAGTCCATTTATCATCCCACTAGAAAACCGTTTGATTAGTAAAGAACAGACTTACAATTATCACATTATATGAAAATAAAACATATAAAGTATTATTCCTACTTTTAACATTTCATGAGGTCTATTCATAAGCAACTGATCAAGTAGACCATAACTGACACCATTTAAGAAAAAAACAGTAAGGAAGCATGCCATATATTCTGAACTACCCACACCTATAATACCCGTTGACTAATGTGTGAACAAGTGATGCACCTACAAAAGCTAATAGAGAGGCATGTGTCTGCTATTATTTAAATCCAGCCTGTGAAATGAGAGTTAAGGACATTCATTAATCATGGGGGATAAACGGGCATTAACAGGGTGCAGAAAATAAATAAAGGCACTTGGCCAGAACAATTCTGGGCCTCAAACACTGACAATTGTGCTCATATTTTTTTAAAAGAATTGTAATTTATTACTCATTTTCATCGTCTTCTAGGCAAACTTGTTTGACATGATGGCAATTATGAAATGTAGATGGCTCACTGACGAACCAAACCAAGTGAAGGCACTATACTAGCCAAAGGAATCTAACTAACAACCAAAGGCTGCCTTGTTTATACTGTTAATACTTATAGACCACTCCTACATGATCACAAAGAAAATTTCAGAAGTAAACCTCACATGTCACCAAAAAGACTCACCTGCAATTCTGTTGGCTCATTACAGCAAAGCTCATCACTTTCAGTAGCAACAGAGTCCTACATCAATTGTGGAAGAACAATAAGCTTCCTTCATTTGAAATGTAAAATAAATAGAGTAATGAGCACAGAAGAGAAGATGCGCACTACTACACAAGTGATTGGTGCAACTTCAGAAAGAAGCTCACTAACTGGTTTAGCAGTTGGAATGCTAGGGGGAGCAGAAGATGAACTTGCAGCATCAGTACAGGCAGAACGGAGCCCAGCAATAATCTCATACAAGAGGCTCTAGAAACAATGAGAAAAATACAATTTAGTTATCATCATACCTCAGTCGATACAAAAAAAAAAAGCAAAAAGAAAAGCAGACATGTTTCTTGCATCTTGTAAGAAAGGAGACAAAAGATTATGTTATTGGCGCTTTCTTGTGGGCATATTCATGGAGAACTCTCAAATACTTGTGCTGACCACATTTCTGCTATTTGTTGTTATAGTAAAACACAAAAATCTAAGTTACTGACAGTATAAAACTATTTGATGAATATTTTGACACCTGGCCATATTACAGATACTTATGAAGATGCAACAGTGATCAGTTTTTAGCTGAATAACTAAGCAAATTCGAAAACATTTGCTCTGTGACGCATGTACAACTAAAAGTTGGATACAGATGAAGTGTACTTTAACCAATCCTTTCATTGCCTCACGACCAAAAAAGTAAAGGAAAAGTAAGATTTAAAGATTCCTATTTACCATTTTCACTGTCTTATGGTTCGAGCACCCAAACTTCTAAGCAATTTAGGCACAAAAGTCCCTTGAATTTCATGGCAACATAAGTTGCTCTAATTATTCTTTTCCAACTTATGCATTTGTCCCTCCATTTCAAAAGTAACTTGTCTTATCAAAGAAAATGAGAGAGATGAATGGGAACTGGTTGTGGAGTTTACAGAACACAAAAGATCCCTGGTAAGAAACTGAGTTCCATCCAAAAATCAATAAAATTTACAGTGAGTGCTGATCAATGGAATAATTTATTGTTAGAAAAAGGCAGGGTTTGACTCATAACTACTTTGAAAACTCAGACACTGTAACTTGAGTTACCTATTGGGAGTCGCTGTCTTGTCCTCTGGTTAGAAATGAAAGACTAGTTGAGATGGACAAGTAGGGATTCTAAGAACCACACAGATGATGAACGGGATTATGAAAACTACAGTGCAACAAAGGCCCTGAACTGGCAACTACAAGGACAAGAAATTTGACTTCACAAGGTTCATGGTCTAACAAAAACTCTATGAGAAAGTAAAATCACCTCTTCCATGGCCCCACTGAACTTCAAGTTATCCAAATTGTAATATTTCTCAAGCTTACTTGACGAAGCAGAACTTTGAGGAGGGTGAAGAACATTGAAGAAGAAAATGGAAACCGAGTCATAGAAAAACTGTGGTCGAGAGGAGTTGTGATCACCATCAAACTTTATCATATTTTTATCTCCCTGTGCAGAATAAGAGAATCGGTTAGCTTTAAAAAATGAAGGTAAGAGACGCAAAAGTTCATTAGAGCCGTATATTACCGCATAAGAGTTAAAGATCAGGTCAGAGTGGTGAGACTGAATGAATTTATCCTCATTAGCATGCCCAAATAAAGCTGGGATGAACGTTTTAGGTGCTACCTGTGAGAATCACAAATCATTATAAAATTGAATATCTAGTAAAAGAAAATTAGTCCAACTCAAAGAACAAGAACAAGTTCTAGTGAGTAAACCAGTTCAACAAGGACGAAAGGATTGTCACATTATGTACAAAAAAGATAACAAGACGGCAAGAGACAAATTCGTAACAATAAAGCTGTTTCATGAAACAAAAAATACTGATAAGTCTGAGTTGCTAAGATAACCATACAAAGTTGATGTAATATCAACATCACTCCTAAACGTGGACAAACCTTTAGGCAGTCAAGATCCATAATGTCAAATTTTGCTTTCTTCTGAATCACCCGCCGCATGTACTGTAGTGCCATTTTAACCTGATTGCAAAGATAGGGTGAAATGTTCCAATGTCTAACAAACAGTTTTCTGAAAAATTCTAGAGGATATAATTTTATCTTGGAAAACACAATGAGACAAAAGTGAAACCATACTGTAAACTTTGGTAGCCGAATTTTATATACATCCACAAGTTCCATCATTAAATCAAATAAATTTGCAAAGGCACTATCCATGACCAATCCAGCTATGGATGGATCTTCTGCTCCATAAAGAAGGCTGCAATACATTGTAGAAGGGATAAACTACTCAGATACAATAGATAGAAGTCCTACAAAAATTAAACAATCTAGATCTAAATAACATACGAGGGAAAAGTGAACTCAAACAAGCCACCAACTCCTTGAGGATAAGAAATCTTGAAAGAACTCTAGGATATTACATAAAATAAGTTATGAAGACGCGGAAGTACCTAGTGACTGCACCCATTGACCGTCCCCACAGGCCTATCCGTGATATTTGTTTGTTTCTTCTCAGGTGTGAAACCACAACCTTGAGGTCATCTCTCTGTTACAGGTAAATCAACAGATATAAGAAACAGAGGACTTACAACAACCCCAAAACCCCCCCTCCTCTTCTTCAGCCACTCACCCCAGCCCCCCCTTCCCTAACCAAGAAAAAGGAAAAGGAAAAAAGCTACTATTACTAAAAGTGGAACACACCTCATGCCAACCAAGGCTGACATAATCCCCATCAGACAAACCAGAACCAGAAAAATCGAGGGTAAAAACAGTAATATTCGATGGAAGAAGAACCACAGCAGCTTCATTCGCATCAGCCCTACATCCACTGCAATGTTGCCGCCATTACAACTGAATTAATTTCCCAACAAATTGATGCAAGGCTCAAATCCAAGCTCTTCAGGAAGTGTGTATTTAAATTCCCAATTCTAGCTCAAACATTGAATTCCAGAAAAGCTGGGTCAATCCCACGTCTACCGTACTGTAGATAAAATATCATCATCTACGTACGATTTGAACTCGGGCTGACCGAAGAAGTCAATCCGGAACCCAGAAAGATCAAAGAGCTATGATAAGTTGATGTACATACTTTTACATGACATGGGTAGTAATGGAAGCCATTAGCGTTTTCTACTAGCAACACACTACGTTGAAATCAAAATTCCAAATATGAAAAGCTAGAAAGCAGCTTGCTAAACCCCGCAACGTGATGTAAAATACTATGGTATGCAAGATTGTCATGGACATGAATGAGGAGTGGTACAGAAGCTACAAAGAAGAGAATAAATTCAGAACACAAAATATAAGGTCTTTGATTGCGAAGTCCATAATATTACCATAGGATAGAAGAGGACAATAGATAGGTTACTGCACAACAAAGATATAAATGCTTGAGTAATGTCATTGACAAATATAGCAAGGCTGGGGAATGCTGTTATTCGGAGCCTAAAAGATGAGGTTATGTGCATGATGTTAACCTTAGTTGTCTTGCCAAGGAAAGATCATTATATGATGTTGATCCTTATTTCCTACAAAGAATGAACAAAGCATGATGATTACAGAAAGCAAAAACAATGGTTACTGCAAGCTATAACCTCACTAGAATGAATAAGAAAATGAGATAACCCTAGACCATGCCTTTTCCATGTATTGGGAAGAAACTGATGCATACGACCTGACACCAACTGTTAAAGAATCCACAACACTGGCTTATACACAAAAGCAGGTATGGGTAATGGGTCCACTCCACATATCCAAGCATCTTATTCTCTTAACATCTGGTTAATACTTATAAATATATAACAACACCGTACAATGCAGAAACATCTGATGAGAATTCCTTTAAAACCTGATGAACTAGTAGTCACATAGATTTCTTCCCAAGTGAAGAACTGATTTATATTTTCCCTAGGATTGCAAAATTGTCGAATTAACACATTAACTACTTGGACCGAGTGATGGTTTTGGAGATGTATCAACACCATGAGATGAAAGTGAGAGAAATAGACACCCAAGAAGTGATATTTTCTGAGAGGAGAAAGGAAGTGCATCTCAAGGTACACTATCAAGAACATTAACAGGAACTTGAGAGAGGCAAACAGGCAAAGACAGATGCATCAAAAGTGTGTCTAAAACTATGGTGAGCCAAGAGGTGTTGAACTGTCATAAAAGGGACTGGAGCACAGGTTCAAAGAAGGGAATCCGGACAATGACAACGTAGGGCAAAGAGATTGTATCAGATAGACAAGGTTCCACCTAAATGCATAGGAAACTTATTGAATGAGAAGTTAAAAGGAATATTAAACGTCTTGAAGCCAAAACTTATAATATGTTGTATAGAAGGCTAGGGATCCAAAGGGGGTACATTATATTTGTCAGCCGGTGGAGTGGGGTGATATCTAACTCAAGTTGAGGAAGATAGAAGAGCGAATATCACAACATGCAGGTGAGGACAATTATAGATTAAAAAGATATGATGACGCTGTTGTGACAAGCTCTTTAATGGTAACTTCAAATTGCAGTGGGGAGGACTTAAGGACTCTAATTGTAAAGGAGGATGAAGGCATATAATGTGGGGGAGCACGTAAAGAAGTTAGAGATATGAAAATGACACGTTTAAGCATAACTGTTGTGGAAATGCGGAATTCTGACTGGACTTGGATCGGTGTGGCTAACCAGAATACATAATCATAAACACACATATCTTGAATCGAAAGCGGTAGGTGAAGGTTAGATTCAACGTTGACACACTAAGATTTAAATGTCAACACCGTCATACGCAGAAACCAAAATAGTTTACGCCAGATAGATTTATCACAGAACATTAACTTTATAGCATTGATATTTTCCACTTATTACATGCATTTCTATTTTCCATAGAAGCTTGGAAGCTAAAGAATGATTTACTTCTTTCCTTTCATACTAATCAATTAAATAATTTTCCTATGTCATGTTTCCTCTTTCATGTCAAATAATATGCAAACATAAGAAGCCATATATATTATGGGCCCTGAAAACTTCAGAGGTGATGTATGTAGCGGAAAATAGTATTATTGTTAAATTTGCTGCACATAAACTGAGGAGCGAAAAGGCATTCAGCTGTTGTAAGGTGAAGAAATGGGCAATAAACAAAAAGATACAAAAAACTATTTAAGCAAGAGTTACATTCAGGATCTAGATTGAACAAGAAGGGAATGAACAAGTTGCCTACCTGTTTCCATGGCAGTATATAACACAGGGAAGAGGAGTACTATCAGGGAAAGCTGAAGGAACATAATGGCTACACCGCAAGGTATGGCCCCTTGCATTGGTAATCTGCAAATATAAAATATAAGGAGCCACAAAAGTGCTGTAAGAAAAGTAAACCAAACTCCAATAGCTTGATGGTTTTGGGTTTTGCATAATCAAAGGAAAGAGAAGAGTGAAGGTATGGCTAAGTAAAGAAATACTGCGTGTTGTGTTTCTGTGGCAGAGTTGTAGACCGAAGTTTGAGGCTTTGCATCAGGTTAGTGGGTGTTGGTGACACAGCGAGTGTTAAACAATTTGGTATTGAGCAAAAGAAATAAAGGTGTTTGGTTTATTACGTTTATTTGCGTGGCTTTGCTAAGCTCGTCCAATAATGAACGGGAAGTATGAAAAGGCAGGATATGAAGAATGCAAACATACTCGCCTCCAAATCTTGTCTCTTGTATGATCTACCAGCAAGGGTGAAATCCTTCTCCCACAAGTACTGGTCAGGGTTATAATCCGCCCTAACAGATGGAGGTTAGGAATACATACATAAAAACATAAGAGGGTTAAAAACACACATCAAAAAATAGGAGGAGCCACATTGAGAAGCACACAAATGAAAGCATAAAATAGGGGGGGATACCTGGGAGGGCGAATCACAAAATTGATGAACTGGTCAATCATATCCTAATCCTACGCACCACAGCATGCATCTATTTGTTTGCACCAAATTAATCACCAGAAAGCAGAGATAAGTTACCCCCGAAGCTCAACCACCAGCCATTGTCCAAGTGAGAAAGTAGAGGTGAAAAGATGAAGGGATTTATGTGGGGGAAATCTCAGGGGGCTGCTTGCTCTCAGCTTAACAACTTCCACTCCACCTTGTGGGGGGTGGCCAAAAAACCACCCTCTTCATCTTCATATACTTGCAGCGGCTCTGTATCATGTGGGTTTTTCGTTTGTGTTAACAAACTTTAGCAGAAAAAGAGAAATGATAAGAGGACACATGAAGCTCAACTCTGCTTGCTAATTGATATATGCATTGCATTGAAGTCACCACAAATGCAAAACAAAAGAATGTTCCTCTCGGGCTATCGGGGAATGAGAAGTGCAACAAATATGGATATGCAGATAATTAAAGACAATCAATTTCAGATCTTTAAGACTCCCAAAACCTCCTCAAACCGCAGCTACTCTGTGATATTAATTAAAGGGGGGAAAAAAAAAGTAAAGAAACATTTCTCTGCATATGTGAGCAAAATGAGTCACACCTTTTCGTGAAGAAAAAATTAGTCAAAAAACACAAACTTGCAAAGTAAAAACCAGAAGGCAAACGAACAGATAGATAAAATGTAAAACACACACACACAGAGAGGGGGAATGAGTCAGTGTTTTTTTTTTAAACTTACATAACAAACCTCCTCTTCCTATAAAGAAAGCAAATGGCAGTTTTGGTTAGAGAAGAAGAAGTAGAAGGAGGAGAAGAAGAATTTAGGTTGACAAACCAATTAAGAAGAAGATGAACTTAGGATCTGACTCAGTTTTGTTTCTAACTCTGAAATGAAGAGCCAGTCTTCCTCGTCGGAAACTGTGAATACAAAAAAAAGTAGTGAGTGAGTGAGAATGTTGTTAAACACTAAAAAAACTCCCTTTCTTTGACTCTCTCTCAATGAAATCAATCTGTAGTTTCTCTCAGCCAGCGCACGACTAGTCCAGATAGATACATGCAAAGCAAATTGCAACTCTTGGTCTCACTATCTCTCTTTTTTTGGTTTCTCAGGAAACGTCCTGTTAAGTCAATCTGAGCCATTAGATTAATGGTAATGGCACTTAGGTAATGGTGGGTGAGTCTTCCAAATGAGATTTTCTGCGTACACGATGACTTGAACCCGAGACCTCGCTTGAGCGGAACAAGTCACTTACCACTTGAACCAACCTCAATTGGTTCTGTCTCTCTCCCTATTTTCATGAAATTAAATTATTTCTTATTTTCTTTAGTTTTTAATCAGTTCAACCCCAACCCCAACACCAAAAAGGAAGACACACTCCTCATTAAAAAAAAAAAAAAGGAAGACTCGGTCAGTAATAGTATAGTGGAATCCACCGCCGGCATTAATTTATCGATGATCGATCATACACATCCATCAAATCTTTTATACCTTCATTTCCATAAAAAAAAAAAATATTTTATACCTTCATAATTGAATTCTTTAATTTAGTTTAAAAAATGGTTTTACTGATTAGTTTTGCATCTACCATCATTATATAATTTTCTTATGAAAATTTAATGGGTAAAAACTAAAAAGTAGAAGGTAATGCAAAGTCGACTACAGTTGAGTCGAGCCGACAATGAGAGTTCAATACCATTCAATACATCCAACTCAATGCAATAAGATGACGGGTCGGTTAACAAAACAAAAGTAATAGTAGTTATAACTAATTTTGGCAGTTTATTTCTATTACAGACTAAATTTAACAGAAGTACGGTAGTATAAAGCCTAAAATCTAGTATAAATTTTAGTTCCATGACCACATTTAAAAAAGATGATGCTAGCTGAGAGATCAAAAACCCCATCAAACCAAATCTTCTAAAGGAAGCATCATATCAGTATTATTGTGGTGATAACCTTTGAAGAATCTGGGTTGATAGAGAAACACTAGTAGAAGGCTTGGAGGGGACTGTATTGTTTTTTTTGGTAGAAGCGGGGGCTTAACGCCCAGTGATTAATTAGAAATTAATGCAGGAATACAAGCACGAGGGTATGAACATCCCTCAAAGTCTGCCTTAAAAAGGTCCTGATAAAATAAAGGAACAGAATCATAAAGAGAAAACCCAACCATGGAAAGTGAAGCATACACAGCAAGGCTGTCAGCAACCTTATTGCCCTCCCTATACGTGTGATGGAGCTCCACCCGCCACGCAATCCCGAAGAGGGTGAAAATCTCTCGTAGCAAAGGCTCTCCCTTGAGATTGGACTTGGTTTGCAACAGGTATAACAGAACTGAAGAATCAATTTCCAAAACAATATGTGTGAAGCTCCTATCCCAAGCAGTTCGCAATCCTAACAAAACAGCCCAACTTTGGGTCTTTGGAGGGGATTGTGTTGTTAGTCAATTGATCAGTAGGAACTCGAGTAACTAGGCCGTCCTTCCTAATTAATCAATAGATACCCGAGTAACTAGTCAATTAATGGTTACTATTGGCCTTAGGGCCTAATTTGGAGGGCCCATTATTTTTTGGTGAATGGAGGGGCCATTATTCCAAATTTCCTGGTTTTTATGCGTTTCACTCCAAATCTCCCCTCAACAATTCTCAACCTCCCTATCCAGTGTTTCTTCTCAGTTGAATTAAGTTGTTTTAGCCGCACCCAGGGTGTGTTTTTCTTAGCAGGGGTCTTCCCTTTTCTTGGGCTGCTGTGATTTGTGCCAATGGGAGGCAGTGGCTCCGGCAATAGAGGCAGGGGCAGCACCGTCAACAGTATCGGTAGATCCGTGATGGCCATGGGTATGGGCTCCAATGACGATGACGGCTCCATCACTAGCGACGACGAAGGAGATGGCGATGATGATGACGATGACGATGATCAGGTGTTCAACTGGTTTTTGTTAAATTGTCTCATGACGAAAACTTTTAATGTACTGGACGGAGGCCAAGATCGATGGTTAACTATGTTCTCTTGGCGAGATAATCAAAGTGCGATTACACCAGAGTGGTCACTCTATCTGTTAGATGTCCCCCCACCCACTGCAAGCATGCACCCAAGATGGTTCTTCATCTTCTACCTTAATGCTCTTAGCCTTTCCAGTGTCCAGCCATTACTGAGTTTTTGTTATGTGTTTGGCAGGAGATAGGTGATTTGGGGAAGGAATTGTCCTGGATTGGTGAATTCAAACCCAACTTACATTATAATCCTATTAATGGTTTATGTCTATTTCCATACATATTGTTATTTCTATGTTGTTTTTATATCTGGTTTGGTGTCAAGGGGTTGGAAGGGATGCAATCTGGTTGGTTCATGTGTGAGCACTCTCCATGGATGCTTCCCTTGGTTATTATAACCTTGTTGTGCCATGGTATGTTTTTAGTTTTGTGTCAAAACTGAGTATGGTCTGTAAACTTCTATTTGTATTACTTTGTGGATGTTTGTATCTTTTATAGCTATATATGAAAGCTGCTATATTTTTTCTTGGCAAAAAAAAAAAAGTTGCCATAGAAGAGATTTGTTGACCCGTAGAATCCTCCTCCACCAAAGCTTTATGACAGGATCCTTGACCTGCCTACGTGTTAGAAGCCGTATTTTGGGGAGATTGATCGTTCCTTTTGCCCTGAGTTGCCTTACGTGATACAATCATCCAATCACCAAATTCACCATCTCAAGCAGGAGCAACCGGAGTAGTTATCAGATTCTGGTGAACAAAACATGAGGTCCCCGATGTTTGGTTTGAGGGCAGAATAGTTGAGGGTCTCGCAGTAGCATTGTTGTCTGGGGTGGGGGGGATATTTCCTTGTATAGGACTCTAGTCAGTGAGAGTGATGACGCTAACCCTTACGGAGGATATTGCCCGCTTGGTCTATTACATGGTGATAAGATGTTCGCCGGGAGTTATGTGAGTTGTGGTAGCTAGGCATTCTGTATGCCTCGTACGTGGGGCTGTAGGCTATCTGATATTCGGTACGCCTCGTACTTGAGGTTGTGGGCTAAGAAGTAACACATGTATGAGCTAACCATATAGGATGCTTTACCCTAGTTGGTCGGAGGGAATGAGACCAGAGTGTGTCTGGGACACGATGAATTGCTTTGGGGCATGAGTGTCCGGCATTTGTGTGCATTACACTGTATTACATGTTGCATGACTGTGTGTTGCCCATGTAGAGCCTTGTGTGCAGTGTGTGGTTGCTTTCTTACATGGCCTATTTACTTGCTGAGTTTTATACTCACCCCTCATTTCTCCCTTTACCTTTCAAGTGCGAGAATGAAAGTACGGCCAGTAGGTCGATGGGTTTAGCCGAATCAGTTGTTTTATTGTATTGATTTATATAAAAGAGGTTATGTCCTTATGTAGCATGAGTTAATGCCTCTTATAGCAAAGTTTTATAACATCAGTGTATATGAGGTCCCCATAAGAAACCTGAAGCAACTCACCGTCCAACTCTACCCTGCCTTTCAAGGGTTTTAGAAGATCAACATCCACAACAACTCTAGCATATTGACCCCTTTCTACATCAAGGGCCTTAACGTCTATCTTGATAAGGTAACCTAACATGCTGCCAAGACCAGCAGGAATGCGAGGGTATTATTGCGACGGATCTAAATTTGGGAACTAGATCCAAACAACTGCATGAGCAACCTTTCTCTCTGAAGCCCTAAATTGGGAGTCCAAAGTTGGACAAAAAGAGCACTACCTAGAATCTGCCATAGTCCATCTATCAGTGGATGCATCTAATCCGTCTCCTTTTCAAAATGAACAATAAAACAGTTATTTGCTAAGTCGATGACACGGAACGCACCTTTTGGTTGCCATGGAAACGAGAACAAAGAGACTTGTACCCAATCGTTCGGCCAATCAACTAAACATAATAACCTTCTGCCATGGTTTATTCAGGCGAGTATTGAAAGCCTCAGACAACTCCATAGCAAGACCATACTTGCCATCTACGAACACAGTATCTCCTTTTTCATAATCAACCTCTTCTTCTTATTCCCATACTCTAATAGAAAGATAACTCAGAAGAGGGTCAAGCGAGGGACAATAAGATCCATGTTAAGTATGTCCCTTTCAGATAAAATCTCTTCATCATGTTGTTCCACTTCCTCATCCGCCTAGGGAAGAACTTCATCTTCAACAGGGCAAACCTTCTTAGCGGACCGTTCATCTCCAGTGGGAAACGGCGGAGCCACCAGTTGCCTTGTATCCGATGGTTCCGGGCCTGGGTGCTTACTTGAGTCTCCGGGAACCTGAAACATCATTCAAGTTTTATTTTATGTTTTAGCACAGCGACGCATTGGTCACGTTGGCATTATTTTTATCTCTTTACAACTTCATGGCATTATTTTTATCTCTTTACAACTTCATGCCATAACTTATGCCATAATTTTTCATTACCAGTTTGCCAATTAATTCACTATAAATATTTCAACAATCTTGGTAATAACCTAGTAGTTCAAAAAAAAAAAACTATCTCAATAATATATTTTAAAGAAATCATTCCAGATCTCTGTCCCAAATGGTTAGGATACAGTGAAGCAGTTATAGTTTTCATGACAAAGTTTCATAGTATTACATAAATTTAAGGCTGTTTTAACATAGAATATCGCAAGATCCACAACGGAGTCCCCTTTTTATTTGATTTGAGATGGTAAACCGAGCTAAATACAGTCCCCCCATAGGTAAAATAAACCCTCCACCAGACGAAAAAAAAATGAAGAAAAAAAAAAGGGAAACAGAGAAAGAAGAAATATTTAAGTACTACTGGCTTGTATATGTCTACCTAACAATGTGAGCGAGACAAACTGCTAATGGATTACTCTTAACAAAAAAACTGATAAATGATACCTGAGCTCACTTAAACTCTTCCTGAGATTAGCAAATGACAAAGATTCATGAAGCAAGAATCATGATGGGCATGTTTGCGGCCCCTAAGCAATACCTAAGAACTACATATTATATTGTATTAGAATATTCCCTTTCAGTTGGTATATACTCAACCATGATTTGTAGTTATTTACCGACCACGTACCATGGATTTGCATTCATGAACAAAGTTCTAATTCCGCCAATAATCAACATCAAGCTTACAAACAAGGGATAGAAACCAATCAGATCAGCTCAGCTGTAGCCTATGTTAGTTTCATGAACATTCGTTTGGAATGCAAAAGCACAGCTGAAACCCTCCCATCCAGAGAATAAGTGCCTCCAAATATAGACAGGTAAACTCCAGCTTCCAACAGACAGCTCCACATCTCTCCATAACACTGTACAACATTCCTCATTCACTGCATCCAGGAACTCTCCATCAAAGATCCACAAGTCAAAAGAGGGCAAATAATTTCTTCCCTTAAGTAGATCTGTAATCACAAACTGTAAAGTAGATCTCTTTTGTTTTTCCCAAAATGGAGAGGAAGTGTTTATCGCAGATGCTATTCAAAATTTTCCATCGATACTATGAGCTATTGCTTGGCTTTACAATCCCCTGAAGCTTCCATCCACCAAGTCCTGCAGAAGCAAATGCCTGAGTTTGCAACCCAAGGAGTCAGAGATATGATCAAGGAATTTATTCCAAGAGAAAAGAATAAACCACTAATTTCATTTTTTATTGAGCAGTTCCAACTTCCAAGCAATTGATCTCAAGCTACACTCTAAGTGAGCTGTTCCCCTCCACTGCGAATATCTGATTTCAGCTAATTTTTTTTAAACTCAGTGACACCTTACTCCAATTAAAAATGTTTTGTTCTTCCACCCTGACATCTCAACAAAGTAGCGATTCTCTTCCTAAAAATTAATATTACACTAGTCAAAGGAACAAATCTACACATCCACAAACGAGAAAGGAGTGTTATCAACCCATTGACAAGGATAAAACAATGTCCCTATAAAGGATGTCGATTCCTTGTAAAGAAAACGATCGCATTCAATATGTAAACAGAAAAGAACCTAACCTCTTCCCAGGACTTCCCAGAAGCTTCCAGCAAGGCAGCGTTGCATGTCTTGAGTTCTATGGAGGAACCAGTGAGCATTGAGGCCGCCTCTTCCCACCCCCGATTATGGCCCATGCACCTGTATTGTTAATAACTGAAGAGTGAGTCATATATATATATATAAATTTTTCATCCAATATCATAACTTTGTTTCAGACTTCGAGGAATGCATGAAGCAGAGTGTGTCGGAGAGTAAAGCATTGCCAAAAGAAAAAGATGGCGTGTAAAATGCCTTTAATCTGCCGTCATATTTTGAAGCTCTTCTACACAAAACTATCATCACAGTATATCAACCACGTAAACAATTAGAAAGCCAGTGTTAGTGGAACCTTTTAAACCCTAAACAGTGATTGAAAAGGGTAACGGGAATTTGCCATAATAAGTTTGCTTATGCTAAAGGTAAATACCAAATTAATTGAAATGACACAGGACAGCTCCAGGATGATAGAGATGCAAACAGGGAGGAGGAGGAGGAGGCAGCAGCGAAGTTACTGACATAACAGTGAGGACGTCATCGGCGGAATATTTACAGATGGAGAGATGGAGGTGGTCGGCGGTCTGGCCATCCATAGCGGCAATGGAATAGAAGCTGGGAATGAAATGAACCTGTGCATCGGAAAAAGCTGCCACCTGTTGCTGCATTATTTCAAGTGTCTCCCTTGTTCGCATTGCATCGCTGAAACAAAAAAAAATCCACACATAATAAATAATCCAAAAGCCAAAAAAAAAAAACCCCTTAATAATAAGGAGAGGAGCAAGTGAATTTAGTTATGACTGTAGTAAGTACCTACACAAGATGAGCTGAGGGAGCCAACCCAGCTCCTGCAGCTTCAAAGACAGCTTGGCAGCATCGGCTTGCCCGGTTTTGCTCAGAGGACGATCGTGATCTATCTTATATTAATTAATTAATTAATTAATTATCACACACAAAACACGAAAGAAAAAAAGAAATAAGGTTTTAATAGGGCGGGATTAAATTTATACAACAAAATTGCAAAAGGATAAAGAAGAGGGTTCGGGGGTACTAAATTACTATTACCCCTAAGGGAAGGGTCATCCCAGGAACTCTTAGCATGGCGAAGCAGGATTAGGCGGCGGCGGTGGGACACTGGGCTGGCGGACTCCTCCTCCTCCTCCACGGCGGCGGTGATGATGTTGGCGGCCAGTGATGTATCTACTGCGGCGCAGGAAGAGGGCCAACTACTTGTAGTACTAGTGATTGGACGGCTGCTAGTTGGACGGTTCCAGCGGCGGCAGTTAACAGTCGGCGGGAGCGGAGGGTAGTGCTTGATTAACATCAACATCATCAATCCGTCGAAGTTTCTTTGGGCACATCCGGTGAGGATTACATTGCCATTCATCTCTTTTTTTTTTTTTTTTTTGGGTCTCGCTCTTTCTTAATTAGTACTAGTAGTTAGTACTTGCTTACTAGTACCACTAGTAGCTAGCTTTGCCCGGTGAGCTACGTGTCACTTGACTGATGATGCTTCCATCACTCGCTTCCCAATATTTATTTTTCATTTTGTTTTATGCGTCCGTTCCATACTGTTCTCGTCTTCCAAAATGTATACGATAAAATACAATACACATTGAATTTGTTATAAATAAATTACGGTGAATGTCATTGTTATCATCCAGTAAAATTCATTTTTATCATACTCGAATTTACTCCCGGTAAATACTTTACCCATACACTAAACTTCTATTTGGAATTATCTCTTTGGCTAATTACCCTTCATGATTCCATTTGTCCTAATCCTAATATCATCTTCCTTTACCTAACATCCCTTTGATTTTATCCTTTTAAATTAATCATATTTATTTGTTTTTATCCTCTTATTTCCAACTATAAATACTCCTTCATTTTTTCACTTTCATACACTTACAACCCACCATAAACTTCACTCTCTTCTCATTCCATATACTTCTCTTCCAATCTCCCTCCATCTAAATTTATTATTCTCTTCTACATATTATTATCAAAAGTGTATTATTATTACCAAAGTTGTATTATTACCTTGATCAAGTTTGTATTATTCCATCAAATAATGAAAATCTCCCCCAATTTTATAACACGTTATCACCACGAGTCTCTACTCTATTAAGGTATTTATTTCTAAAATTTTTCTTATTACTACTTTCATCCTTTCTATATGTTATATATTCTTTATTATTATGCTATTATTATTGCTGAAAGATTTATCGAGTAAGCATATATATATATTATATTCTTTATTATTATGCCATTATTATTGCCGAAAGATTTATCGAGTATGTGTATATTATATCTATTATTATGCTTGTATTTAATTTATGTTTATGTTTTTATTTAAATTACAAATGGACTCATAAAAGGCCCATTGCCTTTAATTTTCGGTTATTTATTGGGCTACGAAAAGGCCCATTATATTTAATTTCTCGTTTTCATTTACATTTTTGATTGGGCTCGTACAAGGCCCATTGCATTTAATTCTCGTTTTAATTTTATTTACGTTATTCTTGGGCTCATATAAGGCCCATCGTATTTAATTTTTGGTTATTTATTTTTGATTGGGCTAATTTATAAAAGGCCCATGTTTATTTATTTTTAATTAAGTCTTTTATTTATTTAAATTTTGGAATTATGTAAATTGAAGGCCCTTAAAATTTTCGGAAGAAATTTGTTATGGGCATTGAATGCATTTTAAATGCAAATTGTCTGGCAACCGCAATAAAAAGCGAATATACAGCAAAGACTGGATGTCTTACTGCCAAAAGATCCCACAGATCTTTGAGAAAAATTGAAGAAAGATGTTGTATGACCACCAGAAGATGGATATTTTATGACCACCAGAAGGTGGATATTGTATGACCATCCGATGATAGATACTATTATTATCTTGCTTACCCTGAAGATGCAAGCCAATATATATTGAATAATTTTAATTTATGTTTCAGTTTTATCATTATGTGCTATTTTATTTTTTTTACTTACTTTACAACATTTTATCATCGTTTCTAGAATAATAGCTCAGGCATTTGTCCTGAAGACAATGCAAGTTGACATCCAAGGGGGAGAATTATATGTGTGGATGTCAACTATTTCACATAACATGTGATAGTACAATCTCGAAATAAAAAAAAAAATTTAATACGCTCCAGAAGAGCATAAGTTTGAATATGTTCCTGAAGAACGCATGCTTTACTATGATCTAGAAGATCATATATTTACGCTCTAGAAGAGCTAATACTCTTGAAGAGTACAGAAACCTCCATTTACAGTAATAAAAGAGATTATTATGGATCCCTTTAAATTGACTCTACTCTATTCCCTGAAGCGAATAAGACAGTATAATTAATTGTGCTTATGGCCCTGGATGAGGTTTTAATGGCAAAGGGAAAATATGCATATTATTATTGCATAATGGATCCATAACTGGAGAACATTCAAAGAGGAATTATCCTCATACATAAGTTTATACAGATATTTATCTGTTGGGTACAACATTGACTCTAAAACTCTGAGCCTCGTTATTGATGTTGACCCTAACACTGTCGTTCCAAGAGAACCACATACCACCCATGTTGTTTTCTCCAAGTATCTCAAACCGATTCGTTGCAGGAAAACGGAGTGGGATTACACCATGATTTTCTCCTGCTTGCCACAAAGTCTCAGTAATCAGTACCATGTTGGGCTTGTACTGATTCTTCAGATCCCTTAAGGTACGCACAAAATCTTGGAACCTTCTTGCTACACCCCTGCAATTCTATAGTAGAAGTCGTACCTTAAGCCATGTAGGTGGTAACCCAGTCACCCTTGGGACGCTCCGAGCCATCATGGAAACAAGATAATAACTGCTTTGATTTAAAATTTGACATGAAGGCTCTAGCTGAAATTCCTGCAGTCTATTAGATATGAAAAACATAATAGAGTTAGCCGAGCCATAAAAAGAAGCCCTTAGATTGCTTTGGTCCTCTAGGAAGAATGTTTCTTCCATAGGAGTTACAAAGAACCTAGATGAATAAAGTTCATCAACAAACACTAAACGAGGAATTCTCGCCAGATCATTCGGTAATTCCTCTTGCTGCTTATTCACCATGCTATAAGCTAACCTATTCCTTCTTCCTAGAGAGGCACCCTCATCAAAGAAAACAGTAGCTGGGGAAGGCATTTTTCTTGTCTTGTTGAGTTTTCTGAGTTTTCTGTATCTTCCTGTCTCAACCGCCTCCCCTTCTTATAGTTTGAGATTAGACAGCTAGGTGTCAGTTTTTCAAATGTGGACTCTTTTTCTTTCTCCAAAAAGATCCAAAAGATTTTTCGGTAATTAAAAACTTTGCATTATTTGTCAGTAAACTCCAAAGTTTTTCAATCTTCAAGGTTTCGTTTTTGGAAAAGTTTACCACTACTTTAATTATTGCTCAATAATTCTGATCTTTTCCGACATGAGTGGCAGAAATAAGCCTAAGATTGACACATGTATTACAGCCTGAAGCTAGCAATTGAGTAATTGAAACTTACCATATCCAGCCAGAAGCTGGAATGCACTAGCCTGAAGCTAGCAATTTTAAGTATTTAAATACACAGTTTGCACAGCCCGAAGCTGAGACCAACTAGAAGTTGGCAGATAGATATGTGATTTATAGCTTCTATGCACCAGCCAGAAGCTGGTAAATAATTTTCCTAAGTTATTATATCCAGCCTGAAGCTGGCACATAAATAGCAGCCTGAAGCTGGCACCAACTTGAAGTTGGTACATGGACTTATTGTTTGGCATGACCGAATGGGCCATCCCAGGTCAATAATGATGTACGAAATTTATTTGGTCATTCATTGAAAAACCAAAAGTTTTACAATCAATAAATTTCCACGTGTTTGTTTGCTGCGAAATTAATTATACGGCCTTCCTAAGATGAGATTGGCTTAAAATCACCAGCAAGTTTGGAAATAATTCAGGGACATGTACACAGACTAATAAATCCGTCGTATTGACCATCTAGGTAATTTTCACGATGCATCGACTAGATGGTCTATTGTGTGACGCAAGTTGGCATTGTGCGCACTTATTTTGATGATTAAGCCACTTGCGGGTACATATCCCTACTTATGTTATTAGACTGTATGTCTAGATAATGCTGGTATATTTCTTCAATAGATAATGTATATCATTGGAAATAAACCCAAATAGATCTAGGGGAATATTGATAATTGATTGCAGGACCATTGTTAATGAAATATTACTGTTTGAGAAAATGGTGTTTTACATGCAGCAACGCTTGTGTGCATCAAGCCAACAAGTTATTATAAGGTCTCCCCATTTAATTGGTTCATGGTCACGAACCTAGTAACTCCCATCTTCGGACCGTTGGTTATACAGTATATAATGCTCCACCACAGTATAGTAAAGATGGTCCTTAAAGAAGGTTGGGAATAAATGTTGGGTATAAAAATCTCCATCAATTACAAAGTAATTGAAACCATTGACTAACGATTGGAGATTTGTTAATTTGACGATAGAGTTTACCAACATCAAGGGGAGAAAGTAAGCAGCTGGATCAAGATATTATTGAAATATATTATCAATATATAGTTGTTGATCCTCAAACAAATTAGTGTAAACCTGAAGTTCAAAAGATGATTTATTTGCAGGAAAATTGATATGCAAGTGCCAGACACATAAAGTGACCAAATCTTGTATACCAGCTGCAAATGCTCCTGTTCAAATTAGTGTTCCAGAAGAACAAGTATAGTATGTAAATGAATCTAAAGTACGCAAGAAGCATAGAATATACTCGGTTCCAAAAGAAAACAAAATTCTCGATAGAGAGAAACGAGCAAAAGAGATAAGATGGCCCCATTTAGAAAAGATGGCCTCCAGTAGAGGTTCATATTAAATGTCCTCCAAAAGAGGTTTTCTGACACAATTGATAAAGTTCCAGAAGTAACACAGGTATCTGAAATAAATGATAATGATGAGATCTCAATTACAATGTCAGGAATGTGATGGAACCGACGTGAAATAACCGTCGACGGAATATTTGTTTTATTTATAATATAGCGCTAAATAAAATGAGGATCATGAGCCTACATCTAGTGGTCAATGTAGGCGTAGAATGATTGGTCAAATTGAGAAACATGATTAAGACTGTGTTAGACTCGTAAGTGAAGCAAGATATTTTCCGGACCTGTAGTCCGTACACCAGATGGTGTAGAACCAGTCGATTGAAAAATGGGTATTTGTGCAAAAAGGAAATCATAATAGAGAAATTCAAAGCACGGCTTATCGCACAAGGTTTTACCCAAACGACTTGATATTAATTGTGAGGAGATATACTCCTTTGTGGTGGATGCAATTATTTTTGATAAGTCTGGCATAATATGAAAAATTAGAAACGCATCTAATAGATGCCCTTACAGCCTATATTTCTATGGATCCATATATCATGACGTATATAAGAGAATCCCTGAAGGATTCAAGTTGCTTGAAGCAACTAATTCCCGGGAATATACAAAATTAAGTTAAATTGATGGTTTAAACCAATTTGAGTGTGCATAGTATAAAGTACATGCATGAATTTATTTTTGCTTAAGTTGATAATTCATATGTGTTTTTGCAACTTAAATATTATTGGAACTCCTGGAGAAGCTTCCAAATGCCGTGCTATGATGAAAAATCTCATAAAGAATTAGATTGGTCTTGAAGTATCCTATCTAAGTGCAATTTATCTTGCCAGTAACATAAAGCCTGAAGCTTTTGCTATAAATTTATTTGCAAAATATAATTTTGCTCTAACGTATTTATATTGGAATATAATATATAAATACACACTCTATTATCTTAGTATATGGAATTATTTTAACCTTGTGAGGCCATGGTGTATCTAGTTGGTTTTGCAGATGTAGGTCTTTTATTTGATCCATATAAAGCACAGACAGATACATCAAGTATCATTGTGACCAGAAAATAAAGTATCGTTGTTGCCTCTTCAAATAATGGAGAAATTGTGTTCATACATGAAGTTAGCCGAGAATGTACTTAACTAAGATCGATGATGCAGCATAGTCAAGATTCATATGGATTAGTTAGCGAGGAAGATGTTCCAACGACGATTTATGAAGATAATGCTAGCTGCATTGCCCAATTGAAGGGAGGATACATCAAGAATCATTCAAGTGACATCTGACATATTTATTTACAAAATCAGTTCCTACTACAACTTTTGAAGAATTGATGAAGAGGATTGGTTTATGGAGGATTCGAGATATCAAGGGATGCCAAAATCAGGGGGAGTAAAATACGCACTGCACTCTTTTTTCCTTCACCAAGTTTTTGTCCCACTGGGTTTTTCTTGGTAAGGTTTTTTACGAGGCAGTACTTCCTAAGCGTATTCTATCTAAGGTGCAACGACATTCAAGGGGGAGTGTTATAAATAAATTATGGTGAATGTCATTGTTACCATCCAGTAAAACTCATTTTTACCATACCCGAATTTACCCCCAGTAAATACTTTACCCATACACCAAATTTTTACTTGAAATTATCTCTTTGACTAATTATCCTCCATGATTCCATTTGTCCTAATCCTAATATCATCTTCCTTTACCTAACATCCCTTTGATTTTATCCTTTTAAATTAATCATACTTATTTGTTTTTATCCTCCCATTTCCAACTATAAATACCCCTTCATTCCTTCACTTCCATACACTTACAACCCACCATAAACTTCATTCTCTTCTCATTCCATATTCTTCTCTTCCAATCTCCCTCTATCTAAATTTATTATTCTCTTCTACATATTATTATCAAAAATATATTATTATTACCAAAGTTGTATTATTACCTTGATCAAATTTGATCAAATTTGTATTATTCTATCAAATAGTGAAAATCTCCCCCAATCTTATAACAGAATTCTAGTATTTCATTTTTTTTTTCTTTCTGATCAACCGGAAATAATGTATCATCATCATCATCAGATAAGGGGTGAGAAAGTTTTCATTACAAGCATCGTACAACATTATCAAATTGAACCTTCAAATAAACAACCGTACTACTACGACACCAGATCAAAAAAAGCTCCCCAACGCAACGCCAAAAATTGATATGTCATTCAGTCAGTCATGTCCGAGAACTACCATGTCCTTGATAAAAGAAAAAAAAAATAAGAGGAGCTAGATGTCACTCACCAAGTACATTTAAGATACCTGGCGCCAACATTCCACCTCAGAGTTTTTTCCAGAATACATTCACTGTAGAGTTTGAAAACTACTCATATGAGTTCTTTTTAAAGAAAAATATGTATCTTCATTCCTCTCAAAAGAGCTTAAAGGCTGAAAACTGAGCAACTGTGCTTACAAAGCTCAAAGACGCCTTGAGGAGGTGCCATTTTGCCAAACACGTTACCAAGTTTACTCCCTTGTGAAAGACGTTGCACAATATCGTCCCGCTCCGCAATCCAAGCCTTCATTCTTCATCTACATAAAGGTTCAGCCAGCAAATCTTTACCCCCAACAACTCCAACCATTTTCCAAAGTCATGCAGTTGCCTCATACCTTCTCAAGACTGGAAAAGAGCTCAGCTCATTAATTTCTTCTTTAGCAGCTGAACTCGAAGCATGTGAACAAGAATTCTCTACAACGTTGTCTGAGGCCTACAATTTCAACCTCAATTTGACTGCCAAAACAGAACGCAAAAGAAAAGAAAAAGAAAAAGAAGAGTATTTCCCAAGCTAAAGATCAGCCACAATTTTATGAAGAATGAAAGTGAGAAACTCCATGTTGCCAAGATCTATCTGTCCACTGCTTAAATATTCATCTATTACAATTGCAATGCAGAAACCCAGATTTCAAGGCTCAAAGAAAAACTTCTATACCTGATATTAAATTTAACTAGAACCCCATACCCTTCTATCTTAAATGAACACAGGAACACCCACATTTCATTCAACGGCTAAAATCCTGTACAGATATTCAAGAATTCAGTTTTTTTTTTAAGAAACAAAGAAAGAGAAACCAAAACCAAGAACAGAAGTCACCAAAACATTCAACAAAGAAAAAGAAGCTTCAAAAGCTCCAATCAACAACGAACTGCAAGAACACAAAATATGGACCAATTGAAGACACAAAAGAAAAAAGAATGACAAAAAAAGGAAAGTGAAAGGAAAGATTGATCATGCAATTTTCAGCTTCCTTTTCTGCAACCAAATCAACGTGAGTTGATGGGATCACTTCTTGTTGAAGCACATCCACCACAACAGACTCGAAAGAGGAAGGCAGAGTTTCTTCTGTCTCCATCTCTGTTATCCATCTACAAGTTTCAAACTTTTCTTCAAATTTTATTCAAGACTCCTTTTTGCATAAAACCCACTTCAGTCCTTCCACATCGAAGTCCAAAAATTTACCAAACCAAGAAAAAACCATGTATTTGCACTTATATATTGTGAAATGTGCGTTCCTGGTATATTAATATTTTCCAGAGAAAGGGAACAAGAAATATGTTGCTTTTGAGATCTATATGAAGATAGAGAAAAAAAAATGAGTCTCAAGATAAACAAAGAGGTAAATCGAGAGGCTCTCTCCTTCTCTCGGTTTCTTTCTCTTTCTTTGTTTGTGTTTCGTCTAAGCAAACAGCTAGCTACACTCTCCGTAAAACATCATATATATGGGACAGACAGTTATGGTACTTTCTTTCTTATACATCAAAGGGACAAGAATTCAAGGAACAGACTGAAGATGCCAACAGACCCCATAGTGCAAGTAGCTCTGTCCACTACAATCCCCCACCAAATAATCAACATAAGGCCACACTAGAAAGAAAAGTGGAATCAATCTCTTCATTTGCATGTGAGAAGACATCAAAATGACATTTTAAGAAACTTTGTTTACAAGACCTTTATGACCCGAAAGTACCGTATGTTATTATCGAAAAAAAAAAAGAATATAGTAGAGGGAGCAGAACTGCAAAGAACTTAACTAGGAAAAGGTATAATCAACAGAACTTTGGCTTTGTCATTTGAATGGATAACCACCTGCAATTGTTGACCCTTGCTTGCTGGCAGCAATGTTTTGCCCAGCATGTCTTCAATCATTGCTCAACCATCTCAAAGTTGAAATATAGTACCAAAATAAGAAATTTAGGAAATGAATGTGAAGAAAAAAGCATATGTGAAATTTATTCTACCTCTTCATTGTGTTCGATGATTTTTTTCTTTTATTGGCTAGTGTATCTTATTATCTTTCTGTATATGCACTCCAATCACCCTCTAACTTATAATTGACAAAAATAACGTAGAAGAAGCTATAAAATGCAAGACCTGGTTCTTGATTATGAAACATTCGACACTGTGTCTAAGCATAAAACAAAAAACTGCATTGCATTTCTCATACACATCCAGAGAAGGAGCTTAAACTGTTAATTTATCCTTCCTCCTCTTCAAAGTTCAAACACAGTGTGATGAACACAAGACCCCAATGGTTAGCACATCAATCTCTTATGTGATCGAGTGTGACAGCCAAAAACGGAGTAGAACGACAGTTGAAGTGAGTACACGAGGAAACTAAGGAATTAGGGAGAGGGGAAAAGGGACTGTTGGAAAAGATCCATGCCAGTTAGAGGATTGATCCAGCAAACCAATTTTGATGCACGGAAGGATGGTTAAATACAGAAGGATGTCAGACAACGAAGTAGTAGTAACAATGTAAGTTGGAGAAAGATTAAAAGCAAAAAATGTTAAGAAAATAGCAAAATATCCACAAAACACAAGCAGGCAAAGGAACAGTTGCATCATAAATGTGAAAAGTTAGAACAGGGGGCCAAAATTCATGTCCGAATTTCAAACACCACTTACTTGTTCCAGCCTAAGAAACAATTTAGGCAAAGACAACAAAAAATACCCCATCCCCTTCACTACAAGGGCGCAGCCAGCCGTCTTTAACTCTGTATCTTACACATTTCTAAGACTAAGTCTCTCTCTCTAAGGGGTTGATAAGATCAAGCACCAAGCCAACAAGTTTAGAACCCAACTCCGTCTTGCTTGCAATCAATTCCAACTCAGCTTCTGTGATCTTCCTGATGCCACCCTCCAAATCATGGACGTCAGATTTGGCAAGGCCCCCGAGATTGTGGCGCAAGAGCTCTCTCTGACCATCCGTAAACCACTTCTGGGAATCTACCCACTCCAAAATCAAACCACCACAAACAGGTTCTTTACTTGCAGCAGCAGCAGCAGGGGCAGGGGCAGGGGCAGCTGCTTCTTCTTCTCTTTTGTTCTGAGTCCCAGCTTTCTGATGATTATTTGTTTTCTCACGAGGACGACTACGGGGCTGGACACTGGTAGTTGGGGGAGCCCTTTTCTTGCCCACCGCCTTCGTCACCTTGGGCAAACCAATAATAATTCCACAACCCTTAGGGGGAGAGGACTCCACATGCGCATGCGCTTCTTCTTCTGCTGCTGCTGCTGATGTGGTAGCACCTAGAGTTGAATTTGGTGGAGTAGATTGGTGTTTGTGTCGTAGTAGTTGTTGTTGTTGTTGTCGTCCTTCTTCTTCTGCTACTGCTTCAGTTGTCGCTGCTGGTGGTGCTTGGCCTTTATCGGCGGGGCGCGATGTTTGAAGAGGGCCCTTGAAGCCCATTCGCTTCTTCCCCATTGCTTCTGCAGAGGTGGAGGTGGTGGTGGAGGAAGAGAATGGGCCTACTGGAACTAGGGATTTGGTGGGTGGATCCGCTGAGAAGCGATTGGCCTCAGCCTCAGATTAACAACTTTCTCAGAGTCAGAATTGCGGTAAATGCTTTTTTTTTTTTGGCCGAAGATTGCTGTAATTATTTGGCACATAGATTAGTATAGTGAAGTATACTATACATAATATATGAACGATCCCAGTCGGTGTTCGTTCGAAAAGAAAATTGAAGAGTAATTAACCCCAGCGCATCATGTCCATACCCCACCAAACAACCATCCGATGTTTCCTTTTTTTTTTTTAAAGGAAAATCCGATGTTTCCTTCCTTTTGAAAATATTTTCTTGGTCGAAGTTTCCATTTAAAATTTTAATTCTAATATTACGTCCCATCCTATTCATATTATGCCATGTGTTAAGAAAAAAAAAACTTTTGTGTGTGCTAGAATGTTTTTAGGACTGTTAGCCACAATGGCTCTATTCTATGTTGATTATCTCTAAATTGGTTTATATGTTATTTTCGAAGAGAAATCACACACAATTAAATACGTTTTCATGTGGAAAAGAGCACACTAATAATTAAATATTAATTAATATTTATCTTTTCTCTTCTTAAAAATTTCAACCAAAAATAAAAACATCCTTGTAGAGAAAAATGAGAGAACAAACAAATACAAAATTAAATAACTAAAAAAGAGAAAAAAAATCCCGTCGTATATCCAAATATTTATTTATACAAGTCTTGCAATTTTTTCAAGAAAGATAGATTTACATTCTTGTAGAAAAAAATCCATCATATATCCAATATTTTTATTCTCCTAGAATACTATGTGTGACTGATTGAAAGTCTTAAAGAAGTTTTAAAAAATATGTAATTAGTATTTAATTGTTAATGGGCTTCTTTTTCATGAATAAAGAAAATATGTAACCAATATTTAGTTGTTGATAGATTCATTTTGTTTAAACTAATAAAGCAAATAATCAATTCTTTTACTTAAATCACCAAAGTAACCAATTTACATGATAATCAACACATGGCAAAAGAGGTGAGCGTCTGTACTCGACGACTGACCAAGCAACGGTCGCTAGCCTTTCTTTCTTTAAAATGTGGGCTAGAATTAAATATATATGGTAATATTTTGGCATAATAGTCATGGTAGCTTGGTGGTGTAAGGCGCTTGAATTATTCTTAAAAATTTGGCCCCCCTAATAAAAAATCTGGCCATGGGGGCTAATTCGGGAGGAATCCTGAACAGGAATGGGTAAATTTTACCTGTGAGGATGATGGCGGGATGTTTTGCCTTCATGGAGAATTTTTTTTTTTTAGGGCAAGCTTTTTTTTTGGTAAATGGAATTGTATTAAGCAAAAATTACACTGTGAAATCTCTAAGTACCTTCGCCCCTCTAGCATCCGCTATAAGGAGGGAGCGGCACGAGTCTGGTGGTGTATCAAAGGTTACAAAGATATCATCTATGGAAAGATTGCATTTGGCCATGTGATCAGCCACAAAATTGTATTCTCGAAAGCCATGTTGTAGAGAGACCGTCCAGGTGCGATCCAACAGATCATAGATACAATTTATTAGAGCATGCCTAGACCTATTTGCACGATTGTTGATATATGAGAGGACTTCAAGGCTGTCCACTTCAATAATAAGTTCTGGAATTCCGAGGCTCCAGACCATGCCCAAGTCTCCGCTAAAAACGGGTTGTAAGGCCTCAGACCATGCATGAATCCACGCACCCATGTGCCATTGTGATCACGGAAGACTCCACCAGCTCCACTCCGACCTGTTGATCGGATCACAACGCCATACGTGTTAGTTTTATTCCATCCCGCTGGTGGAGGTTCCCATCCAAAAAATTTTGCAATTGTTGTTGGATTGAGACGTGCTGTGACCTTCAGTGCTTGCTCACGCCACATCATTGTTGCATAGTGGAAGATCTGTGCTTGAAGCCGGTCTGGATCCTCTCGTTGAGGAGCTGGGTTGAAGATGAGCTCGTTCCTGGCCTTCCAAAGCATCCATGCACCTACTCCAAACACCCCACTCCAAGGACATTGCGAGTTTAGTTGGGGAGTAGCTCTCATCGCGAACAACAGCCATTCCTGTACATCACCTCCTACAAAGAAAGAAGGCCAATCAGGAGGAGATAATAATTTATGCCAGACCTCACGAGAATATGAGCAGTCCCGTAAAGCATGTATCACTGTCTCATTGTAAGTATCCGGGCATGCAAACTTGATAAACATAATGCAGCGGAAAGACCCGGAACTCATGGAGGATCCATATGAAACAGAGTAAACCGAATAACAAAAATCGTACCTGGACTGGTCGAGTTCTTTTACTCGACTGTTGAGTCGAATCAGCTAGAACCGACAGAAATCCAACTCCTCTACGGTATCCACACGAACCGTCGATAACTAGCTAGCAACCGTCTCACGATCACTAACCCGAGCACTCCCAAACCGCAATGCTAGCTGCAGAAATTCCGAGAGCTAGAAACTAGTATTTGGTGTGTTTCTTTCTTTCTCAAAGAATGAAGTGTGTAATCTGAATTGTGTGTCTACTCTCTTGTGTTGATAAACTGATTATCAACCTCTATTTATACACACAATTAATGCATAGATTAATGAGACAATGGCCAACATCATCATGCATTAGCCATCATGATTATCTTTTAAGTCTAATCATGTCTCCACTATGCCTTAATGCTCCACTAAGCATTAATGGGATTATACATCATATGGCATTAATCTAAAGAGTCTTGTAAACAGGTAATCCTCCTCTGATTACCGTGCATCGTATTAATAGCTATTGACATAAGTTACATGATAACGTATAACACATATCGGATAAACTATACAACTGAGTTACATATAATCATAACTAGGTAATACGATAAGGACTAGGATAGGTGCTTATCAGTCCCCCTCAATCGGAGCTGGGTCTGTGAGACCAAACTCAGATTGTCACGTTGCAAACCAAAAGAACTGGTTCCAAGAGATTTAGTGAAAATATCAGCTTGTTGCTTGGAGTTATCAATGTGCAGCACTGAAACCATTCCCCGTTTAATCTTCTCACGAACGAAGTGCAGATCAACTTCCAAATGCTTCGTACATTGATGTTGAATGGGGTTATTGGCAATGTGTGTTGTGGACAAGTTATCACAGTGAACCGGAATTGGTTCCACGGGCATGACACGAAGTGATTGAAGAAGAGAACGAATCCAGCAAAGCTCAGCAACAGTTGTAGCAAGGGCTCTATATTCAGACTCTGCACTGCTGCGAGAGACCGTATGTTGCTTCTTTGCTGTCCACGCCACAAGATTTCCACCAAGGTAGATGCAGTAACCAGTGGTTGACCGTCTAGTATCAACACACCCCGCCCAATCTGCATCAGAAAAAGCAACCAAAGAGGACAGTTTTGTCGGCCGAAGAAGAAATCCGTAATCCATGGTACCCTTTAGATACCGAAGTAAGCGTTTCAGAGCTTGCCAATGAGTAGTAGTAGGAGCATGCATGAATTGACAGATGGAATTAACAGCAAATATGACATCTGGGCGAGTAAACGTCACATATTGCAGCCCTCCCACTAGGCTACAATATCGTTGTTGGTCTGAGTCAGATAGCAAAACACCATCTGTTAAAGAGAGGCTTTGTTTTGGCGGCAATGGAGTAGAGGCTGGGGTTGCATCAACAAGACCAGCTTTAGCCAAGAGAGAAGCAATGTACTGCCGTTGATGTAAGAACAAACCACTGATTGTGTGCTGCACCTTGATGCCGAGGAAAAAACTAAGCTCTCCAAGATCGGTCATTAGAAATTCTGCTTGCAGAAGAGACAATATATGTTGCAGCAAGGTTGGAGTAGAAGCAGTGAGAATAATGTCATCAACGTATAATAGAAGAATGGCAGAACCTTGAACCAAATAAAAAGTAAAAAGAGAGGCATCAGCAGTACTAATGCTAAAACCTTGTTCATGCAAAAAATTAGCAAAGCGTTGGTACCAAGCGCGAGGAGCTTGTTTCAATCCGTACAAGGCTTTGTTGAGATGACAAATATGATGTGGGAAAGAGGGATCACTGAATCCTGGGGGCTGCTGCATGTACACTGTTTCTTTGAGAAAGCCGTTAAGAAAAGCATTCTTAACGTCCAACTGTCTCATAGGCCAACCCTTCGAAAGAGCAATGCAGAGAACCAATCGAATTGTGGCTGGCCGTACAACAGGGCTGTACGTGTCTTCATAATCCTCCCCAGCTCGCTGACTATACCCTTGAGCGACTAAGCGGGCCTTGTATCTCTCCAATGAACCATCAGCTTTAAACTTCTTGTAAAAAACCCATTTGGAACCTACGATATTAACTCCTGCAGGTGGTGGTACAAGAGTCCATGTGTTTTGCTTAATGAGAGCCTGATACTCATCATTCATGGCGCGTTGCTAGTTTGGATCATTCTTTGCGTGATTGTAGGTTTTTGGATCGGGTGTGGGTGTAGTCGTGGTTAACAAGGATGTTTTGTGTAGTTTTTTTACTATTTCTGCTCGTGATCTTGTGATCATTGGATGAGCAGGAACGGAGGACACGGGAGGCTGGGGTGGAGGAGAAGGAGGTGGAGTAGGGGAGGACAATGTATTTTGTATAGGCTCTGACAAGGTGGGAGTTAAAGTAGGGGTGGGTATGGTGGTTTGTAGCTGCCGTGAGGATGTTGGTGCATAAGGAGAGGTGGGAGGATGTGGATTTGTAGACGCAGGATATGGATTTGTAGACGCAGTAGGAGACTGTGTGGATGGAAGCAAAGTATGTGGTGCAAGGTACGTAGATTGAATAGAATTTCTAAAGGTAAGAACACGTAACGGGTCAAAAGACTGTCTTGATGTAGGAGTTGGCGTTGAAAGTGTTTGTGCATATGGAAAAAGTGTTTCATGGAAAATAATATTCCTAGAGATAATGACTCACCCAGAATCAATGTGATAACATCTAAATCCCTTATGTGAGGATGAGACACCAAGAAAAACATGAAGAGTTGCACGAGGACTTAATGTGTTTTGGATTCATATTATGAGGATAGCAAGCACATCCAAAAACTCTAAAGAGTTCGAAAGAAGGAGGACAATGATAGAGACATTGATAAGGACTAAGCCAGTTCAAAGTCACGTGAGGCAAATGATTGTGAGTATAAACCGCATAATGTAAAGCCTCAACCCAAAAACGAGATGGCATACTGGCATTAAACAATATGGAGCGCACAGAATTAAGTATTGTTCTATGAAAACGTTCAACTAAGCCATTTTGTTGATGGCTGTAAGGACAAGACAATCTGCGTTGGATACCTTTGTCGTTTAAAAACGCATCAAATTGGTGATTACAGAATTCACCACCCCCATCACTTTGGAAAGATTTAACTGAACACTAAAACTGTGTTTGAATGAAAGTAAAAAGCTGGACAAAGTGATCAAAAACCTCATTCTTGCATTTCATTGGATAAACCCAGCAGTAACGTGTGATTCCATCAACAAACAAAACGTAGTATTTATAACCACTTATTGAAGGAACTGGACTTGTCCAAACATCACAATCTAAAACCTCAAAAGCAGAAGAACATACAGTAGCCGTCGCTGGGTATAGCAAAATAGTCTGTTTACCCAACTGACAGGCATGACAGAAAACACTCTTTTTATTCGAAACAAAAGAAAGGGAAAATTGCTGCAAAATGCGAGAAAGAACAGGGGATTCGGGATGACACAAGCGTTGATGCCAAAGTGTGGGAGAGGCACAAACTGAACTACTAACACCGGACACCAATGCACATGACTGTTGTAGAACCCGTAATCCATATAAAGGACCGTGATCATTGGACCAAAGGAGAGTCATGGACTGTGGATCCTTCACAGAAAAACCAACAGGATCAAAAGTAAGAAAACAAGCGTTATCACGCACAAAACATTTAACAGACAACAAATTATTTTGTAAAGCAGGAACAACCAGAACCAGTCGAAGAGAAAACAATTTAGAGCCAACGCGAAAAATTTTGGTACCAACATGGGTTATAGAAAGACACGTACCATCACCAACTTGAACCTGTACAGGACCAGTATACTCATTATAAGAATCAAGGTTATCGGTGCTATTAGTCATGTGACTAGTGGCACCAGTATCAGCAAACCAAGTAGGAGAATCATGCACATGAAGACCAGCAAAAGACTTGTTAAAGTTTTGTAAAACTATGGCATTCTGTGGACAATGTTTAACAGTATAATTCATCCCGTCACATTGTTGACAACGAACTGGCCCAGGTCCTAAGACTGATGAAGAAGAAGAAGAAGAAGAAGAAGAAGGACGTGGTGCAGATGGACGAGGAGACAAATGAGTGAAAGATTGTGGAGAAGTGAAGCCAGAAGGGGAAGTGAAGCCACGACCACCTGACCGACCACCACGCTT
The DNA here is from genome assembly GCA_028386065.3 of Turnera subulata. Classification (NCBI taxonomy): domain Eukaryota; kingdom Viridiplantae; phylum Streptophyta; class Magnoliopsida; order Malpighiales; family Passifloraceae; genus Turnera; species Turnera subulata. Next base: position 85,124 of record JAKUCV010007315.1, read on the forward strand.
ACCACGATTATTGGGTTTATAACCACGACCTTTAGACTGAGTGAAAAGGGCCTGCTGATTTTCAGAAGAAGAGGGAAGAGGGTGTGTTTTGACTAAACGAGACTCTTGAGCAAGAAGATATGAGCGCAACTCCAGATAAGAAGGAAGTGGAAATCTAGAAGTCATTAGGGTAACAATATCTGAGTATTCAGGTGGTAGACCATCTAAAATTTGCATAACTAAATCATCCTCAGAAATGTTTCTACCTATTGAATCTAGACTATCAGCAAGGTCACACACATATTGTAAATAAGAGGACATGGAACGAGATTCTTTCTTAGCTTGAGTGAAGGCAGATCTATACTCCATGTATCTAGAATTAATATGTTCATGAAACAAATTTTCCACTGCAAGCCAAACCTCTTGTGCAGAAGGCATGACACCAGGACGAACTATATGTTGCAAAATATCAGGGTTAACGGTTGCATAGATCCAGGATACAAGAGAGCTATCAACTTGTTGCCAAGAAACAAAAAGAGGATTAGGAGTGACAGCCCCTGACTCATCAGTAAGAGAAGCAGATGGTGGTTCACCAGAACCATCAATATGAGACAAGACCTGGTGAGAATAAAAGACAGCAAACAAAAGACTCTTCCACACTAAGAAGTTGGTGGTTCACTGATAATTAGTGAACGAAGTCAACCCAAAACGACTCGGTTCAACCATGGTCCAACTATGGTCTAACCACTAGCTCAAATACCTGATTTAACCACGGTCCAACCATGGTTTAACCACCAGCTCGAATCAACAGTTCTAAGTATGTGACCCTGTAGGCACTTGTAACGTTTGGCAATAATTGTAAACTCATTTATAATTATAAACAATGAGCGGCGTCTAGCAACACATCATTGCTACCCAAACGACAAGATCAGCACTGATTCATTATGCCTCGGAAACATGTCATTGTCCTTTCATCCCATTATCAAAATCAAACACGAGACATGGAATAAGTCAATCTCGTATATGTTTAATCTAAGTTTCTTGATCCCCGAGTTAACTGTGTAAAATGGATACTAATGATATCACCATATCACATAATTCGAGCATGGCCATGCATTTACAGTTCAACTCTATCAAGAGGCCCATCTGATAATATACCCGTTATAAGGGTTGGACGAATCCCTTCTTGATCATACAAAAGCCACTACACATTATATTATGTACCCAATGATTACTCTAAAGTTCACTCATTTACGAATGACTAAGAGTAATATCAAAGTATATGACTCACATGTTGGGAACCTTGATGATCTTAGGTCTAAGGATAATACATATAAGAACCACTAATGACAATCATATAATGTTTCATGTAGTGTTCCTATGTCAGGTCGGTCCAGTCCACAAGTTCTCTAACTTGTACCCGTATGTAGAATTCATATCTCATATAATTCTCAACATACGCTAGTCTTAATTTATTATTACAACTCATCCATAATAATAATCGACTAGGGACAATTCAAGAATACAAAATATTCTTAGGTTATAAATATGTGCAAGCGTTTATCTCTGATAAACATATTTATTGGAATAAAACCTTAATAAATATACATGACTATATATGTGAAGGCCCTCCCCCCGAGGGACCCACCAAACTCAGGTATTGCCTTTTCTGTGAAGGCCCTCCCCCCGAGGGACCCACCAAACTCAGGTATTGTTACATCACTCCCTCCGCCCGATTAAATCCTTTACCATGCTGCAGCACTAGGGATTCGAACTCGGGACGTGATGCTTTTTATCCCCCTCAAGGAGAGCACCTTCACCAACTCATCTGTAGAGGCCCGTACCCCAATTAAATAAAAATAAAATTATTAAATGAAAAAGAGTTACCAAAATACTCTTGAAACCCGGGGTACAAAAAAACGATGCTTCGGCATACAAACATTTTCCATGAAAATGTATAAACAATGAGATGTCATAAAAATAAACGAGATCAACCGGCTTAACCAATAATAAGCCATCACGGCATCACGCCGACATAATATCACAAATCAACTCCGGCTAACTGCCGATATAAAGATAAAATACTTATGACATCTCGAGTTATTACACATGCAGCGGAAGATGAAAATAATAATAAAACTCAAGATAGAAAATGTCATGCATATGGCCCTATGGATCCCACCAAGAGAAAATGCACAACTACCTGCTGAAGTGACTGCGTCTGATCTCCGAGTCGAAGGTATAAGTGAGTCTGCACGCTAACTAAGTCTGAAAAACAACGGTGGCGATTATGTGAGTCGCCTACTCAGTGAACATTAAAAGTCTAAATATACATGAAAGTGAAGTCATGCTCGTAGGGTGAGTAGCTCACGAGCACAAGTACAGCATACAAGCAAATCAGAATCACACACCATCACATAAATGTTTTATTGTATTATAGCTCGTATTGTTTGAGCTCAATGCGTTATCTTATTGTTATCATTATTATTATTTTTATTATTATGGGCCCTCTACTGTGAGTCAAGTCTCGGTAGCGCATCTGATCAGATCAGGGTGTGAAACCCAAATGTCGAACCTCAGAAGGGGTAGATTCTGAGGCCAAAAACCACTGAAAACTCTCAAGTGGCCGCTAGCTACCTGAGGGTGCACTCAGACACACCTAACCGGTGCAAGTCTTCCAGGGGTGCACCTACATCCCCTGGGCATGCTAAACAGCATAATGTGACCCGAGGTACCCAACCCTCCTCGGGGCTACCAACCGACACCACAGTAGAATTTAGTATTTTATTCTTAATTACATCTTTATATTTCTGTTTGAAGTACATTATGTCTTTCAGGGAAGTGTGTATGTGCCCCTGTAACATCTGGGCCTTCGGCCCATAACCACATACTATTACGGTTCAGATACATTATGTCTTTCAGGGATGTGTGCACTGTAAGTGTCCCTGTTTCATCCGGGCCTGCGGCCCATAACCATACATCATCACAAAAGTGTTTTACATGTTATATTTCATAACAGTTTTTCATGTAGAGATTTAGACATATGAGATCAATCAGGTATATAAATCCAATCATCGCATGTAGCAAACAAGGCAAGTAAACAAACAAACCACACCAACATGCATTCACAAAACATATATAAAAAGACTTGTAATGTCACCTCAAAATGCGGTTTATGACTTCTTCCCGATCCGAGTCTACAGCTCCCGAGGTACCTCCCGTGCCTGAATACCGGTACATAATATAATCACCAAACCAATTTTAGAAGTAAAAACGTGCATGTATGTTAAAGTATGCTCCAATCGTGTAACTCCCGACCCTAACTATCCGATTGTAAGATTTTCGGGTCTAAGTCCATGAGGATATTTTCTTCTTCATAACTCCAACAATTAAGGGTCTAAGGTTCGTCGGTTTAAGTAAATCAACAAATTCTCGGGCCTAAGGCCCACTAAATCCTTAACCACAAATTCTGGGCCGTGGGCCCACTTCCTTAAGTCCATATTCACCGATTATGAAATTTGGGCTTCGATCCCGTTCTTGGTGTCCGTGAAATTAATTACCCGTGATTAGGCCTTAAGTCCGTATTTTAAGTCCATATAAAACATTCTAAACTTACAAATGAGATTATTGGGCTTGGGCCCGGTTTTTCCTAAAACCGTCCTAAAGTCGTTTCCGAGCCCAAGAGTTGATCGACCTAAAGTTCTATCCGTGTCGGTAGTTTCTCCCGGCCACACACTCTAACTCTCCGCTCTCGGTAATTCATAATTCACATAGTACGTAAATAATAATATGCATTTCCATAAAAAAAAATTCAAAACTCATATACAAGACAAAACCGAGACAAACAAGGGATAAATACCGTCTAGGTAGGAAGTATATGTCGTTGGTCAAAATCCGGGTCTTCGCCGGAAAATTCCCGAGCCCTTGCCGGAACAGTGCTCGCCCGCCGGATTCCGGTCACTTCGCCGGAAAACACCCAAAGTCACCAGAACGGATCCCAACGCTTCTGCCACAAGTCCCAAAACCATATTCAACACCAACACAACTCAACAAATCACCAAACCATACATTCCAACATCCATTAACACAAACCAACACAAAACGAATCGAGGGAGGGCCGGCTGCAGAGGTGCTTACCGGTTTTAGAAAACCTTCACTGTCCAGAAGGAACCTGCCAACGCCGGTTCTGCGCAGCCACCGCCCTCCGCCGTCCGAGACAACAACACCGCCACGCACAAGACACCACCACCGTTCGACCTTAACACAAACCCGACAACACCCCTACAACCATTAACTACCAACTCCAAACGGAAATGAGTAAGAAGAAGGAGGAGGTAACGATGCTTACCGGACGGGCAGGGGACGGCGACGCGACGGAAGGAGTGATGGCCGCGCTCAATTCGTTCCAGCTCGCTCCCTGCCGTGCTTCCAGCAACCAATCGGCGTCGCGCAAGACCGTCCTCGACTCGTGGCGGTAGCGGCTGGGTGCAGACGACCGAGGCGGCGGAGAGCACGAGGAAGGGAGAAGAAAACGAAGATGGTGTGGTTGGTGGCGGAAGAGAAATGTGGAGAGAAAATAGAGAACAAGAAAGAAGAAGGGGTTGGAGGATTTGTCGGCTGTTGATGGCGTGATTGGAGGTGGTAGTGGAGGACAAGAACGTTGGAGAGTATGACCGTTGGGGCGGCGGCCGAAAGGAAGAAAACGGCAGGAAGAAAAAGAAAGAAGGAGAAGGGAAAAAAAAAAAGAAAGAAAAGGAAGAGAAAAGAGGAGGACGACGCGGCTGGGCTTGACCTAGCCAGCCAGACGACGCGTCGTCTGGTCTGGCTTGGTCAACCCGACCGGTTGACTTTTTTTTTTTTTTTACTGAAACGACGTAGTTTCAATCGAAACTACTCTAAACCTCTCGTTTCGTCCCGATCTCGAATTCGTTTTCCACGGAACCCGAACTATGAACAATACCGACTTAGAATTGACATTCTCATGGCAAAATAATTTATTTCCTCAACTAAAACTCGAAAATACCTCAAGGGTAAAATTGGAATAAATTTCCAAAAATTCCGAAAATCAGCTTATGAAGAATTCGGGGCGTTACAGTTCTACCCCACTTAAAGAAATTTCGTCCTCGAAATTCAATCATCAAGTCCGTAGGTCCTACCACGATAAACTTCTGGTGTTCTCTACCAGATGTCCGAACTCATTGCGAGATGTCGCTTATACCCTTAAGCGGTGTTTCTCATGTCTATAAAAATCGAACCTCATAATTGAGAACTCACACACTATTATGGACTCACCACTAAGATCTCGTACTACCTCTGACTCAGAGGATAACAGTTACATCGGTGGTAGGGCTTTCCCGACAAGCTCCGACGAGGAACCTCCTAAGAAGCGGTTCAAGACCAAGATCATCGGTCTAAAGGAGCATATGGTGATTCCCCCAAGACGGCGAAAGAAGCGTGTAGTCAAGGAAGGACCTTCTGGTAACAAAGATGCAAAAGATAGGAAAGGCAAGGCAGCCGCTGAGTCCAGCACACCTCTGCAGATAATGAAGCAACTGGATACTTCCCTGAAGAAGGTCCACACTGCAGTGATGCAAATGGAACTGGCCTACATGGGACTCTCTTCTCAGGTCGCGAATATACAGAAACTTGTAACCGATCTGAAACATCATGTAACTCCGTAGAGTGTTTCCCTTTTGTTGTAAAAGTTTCGAAATTAATAAAATAAGCTTTCTTCGTAAATCCAACTCTTATATTACGATATTTCATTTCAAATAGATTAAATCCAGCAATAAGGTATGAAATTAATCATACGGAAAATTATAAACGAACTAAAACCCGTTTAATCGAGCCAAAACATTAAGAGATTATCACAAAGCAAGTTTCCATATTCGGCGTCCTAGATCGATCGTGAACATCCTCGATCCCAAAAACGTAACGTACATAGTTATCGGTGACGTCTGTTAACCTCGTGATAAAGATCCGTTATCTGGCAAGGCGATGATCACGGGAGCGTCCTGTGTCCCTCGAAAGACACGTTACCCGCTTGTCCACAATTGTCCGTATGAGCCAAAAACGTCTATCTCGTCTCGCACCGCTCTGCGCTGTCTGACAGCTGTAAGCTTGTTGCATACGCACTCTACTCGAGGTGTGGTCCACACGGTCTAGCCACAACGGTCACGGGTGTATGTGACAAAGGATGTAGGAACAAGTCTTAGGGAGACCAATTTGAAGTAGCCCGGGAAATTGAAAATTTTAGGGTAGAGGAAGACAGATAACCTCTGGCATTTATTGCCCGAACAACAAACACATAGCGTGTCGAGGCAATAAATGAGGCAACGGTAGAATTCCAAAACGCGGTAATTTGAAATTCGAACGTAATAACCACGCTCCTCCTAAGGTTATAAAAGACGGTAGCATGAGGAGTAAGTTATCCCAAGCATTTTTAAAGCAATCTTACGCCCAGACTAAGAATCCTCAAAACTCCAGAAAACCAAACACCTATACGCCCAAACACAATGCCTGCCCCATCATCAGTTTTCTTTGTCGAGGGTGCCAACCTTGGCAGAAGGAACCGGTTGGCCTACAGTATGGTCAATGAACGTGCCGAGGAACTACCAAACGAGCTCGGCAGGATGCCCCGGCTGGTCTTCGTCGACGAGCTATACTCCTCGCGATTCTTTGTCACCCCAATGGAAGAGGTGATCTACCTGGAGGATCGCGGCACGCTGAGGACATCCTACTACGGATCGGCGAATTCCGTGATGTTTTTCATCTCTGACAGGCTTCAGGAGTTCAACCTGGAGTCCACTTGCCAGACGGTGGAGCAAGGTGCCTACTACCAGCTTGCGATGACGGCCCAAAGCATACCCAGAATGACGCGCTTACCACCAACTTGGCCAAAGGTAAGACTGCTGGTTTGGAATTGCAGGGGAGTTGCAAGGCGCGCTCAAGAATTCACACGTACGCTGAGGGACTTGAAGAACCAGTACAAACCGAATATGGTTCTTCTGACGGAGACTCAATGGCAAGCTCNAAGCCGTTGGCAACGGCGGCTGAGTGGGGATGCAACGGGCAGGAAGAAAAGAGGAATGGGAGGAGAGGAGAAGAAAGAAAAAGAAAATGGAAAAGAGGGGAAGAAGGGATCGGGCTAGGGATTGGCCGCCCTGGTGGACGACTCGTCGTCCGCTTAGGCGCGGTCAACCCCCGCCTGGTCAACTTTTTTTTTTTTTTTTAACTGAAACGACGTAGTTTCAATCGAAACTACTCTAAACCTCTCGTTTCGTCCCGATCTCGAATTCGTTTTCCACGGAACAAGAACTATGAACAATACCGACTTAGAATTGACATTCTCATGGCAAAATAATTTATTTCCTCAACTAAAACTCGAAAATACCTCAAGGGTAAAATCGGAATAAATTTCTGAAAATTCCGAAAATCAAATTATAAAATCCGGGGCGTTACATGACAGACCTTGCATATCTAATGAGGACGACCTTTCCATACGGACAAAATTAGGCAGAAACTTATCTGCAGAATATATATATCAGCTCATCACAGTTATGAATTAAGTTTCTGGAATTTGAATGCTTGATTAAATTCATTGTAAATCCTGCTTTCTCAAAAATCAAATTTACTAATATCAATTGAAGGAATTTATGTACTAAAGGAATACTAAACTCAACACACAAATAATGTTGTGAATCAACTGCAGATACCGTTGCCCTACCATACTATTATATACTGCATAAGAGATATACACAAGTGTGTAGTTTACATACAGTGGTATTCTAGTACAGTTAGGTTAGGGTTAGATACAATGCTAACTGGAACGATGAGGGTTATCATTAGGATGAGGATTATCTTTAGGATCAGGATTATCATCTACCAACACTCCCCCGCAAACTGAACCGGGAGTGGAACAGAGATTCAGTTTGGATCTTAACTGCTGAAAGCGTTTCGTTGGCAACGGTTTTGTGAGGATATCAGCTAGTTGTTCTGCACTCGGAAGATACTGGATTCTCAGCCTCTTTCCTGCAATCTGTTCACGTACAAAGTGATAATCTAGCGAGACATGCTTCGTTCTGCGATGCTGGACCGGATTGTGGCAGAGATACGTTGCCCCAATATTATCACACCAAAGTAGTGGGGTGTTGTGCCGAATTCCTAACTCTCCCAATAGAGATTGTATCCACATGACTTCTGCGGAGCCATCAGCCACTGCTTTGTACTCTGCCTCGGTGGATGATCGCGCAACCGGGCGCTGTTTTCGTGAAGACCAGAAAATTAAATTTTTGCCGAGAAAGACAAGATAGCCTCCTGTTGACTTCCCATCATCAATACTCCCACCCCAGTCAGCATCCGTGTAGACTTGGAGAGTGGAGTCCTTGTGCCGATACAATTGCAACCCAGTTAATTGTATTTTTGAGATATCTTAGTCCTCTTCACAGCTTGATAATGCTCATCAGTTGGTGCCTGCATAAACTGGCTCACGCGATTAACTGCAAAAATAATATCGGGGCGTGTTAGGCCCAAGTACTGCAAAGACCCAACCAGAGTTCGGCATAAAGTTGGGTCAGAAAATGGACCGCCACTGGCTTTTAAGAGCTTTTTGCTGCTGGACGCAGGTGTCTCCAGGACCTTATAATCTTGCATTCCAGCTTTCTTCAATAGGTCTGTAATATACTTTCGTTGTGTAAGAAGGATGCCATCTTTTTTTGGAGTTAACTCGATGCCCAGAAAGTAATTGACAGAACCCAAATCACGAATTGAGAATTCAACCCCCAACTGCGTTATTAAGTCAGCCACAAACTTTGTATTGTTCCCGGTCACCAAGATGTAGTCAACATAGATCAACACATAAGCAATCACGGGTGACTGCCGATACACCATTAGAGAAGTATCAGAGTTGGAGATGCGGAAGACAAGAGAAATAAGGAAATCACTGAGGCGCTTGTACCAAGCCCTCGGTGCCTGCTTGAGACCATATAGGGAACGATTTAATTGACAAACATGATTGGGTTTGTCCGCAACCAAGAAACCCTGCTGCTGTGTCATATATACTGCTTCGTCAAGAACACCATGGAGAAAGGCATTCCTTACATCTAATTGCCTAATTCTCCAATTACATGATACCGCATGGCTTAACACCGTGCGAATTGTTGTTGGTTTGATGATGGGACTGAATATTTCAGTGAAGTCAATACCTTCACGCTGGTGGAAGCCTTTAGCAACAAGCCTCGCCTTATATCTTTCCACCGTTCCATCTGCCCTTTTCTTGACACGATAAACCCACTTATTGCCTACCAAGTTCATGGTTTTCTGATAAGGCACTAATGTCCATGTGTTGTTTCGTAATAATGCATTAATTTCCTCCTGCATGGCGAGTTGCCAGACTCGATGCTTATTTGCATCAGTGAAGCATGTAGGCTCAGTAACTGGTGTAGGTACCTTTTGTACGGTTTAGTTTGATGGGGAGTACCGTTGAACTGGTTTGGGATTGCGTCTAAGTGTCATCTTCGGTATGGGTGGTCGAGGTGTGGGTTCGGGTGATTCTGTAGACGGAGTGGGAAGGTGAGGTTCATGGATACAAAGGCCAGGGTTGGTTGGGAACAATTCTCGGCGAGAAACAAGCCAGGATGTGCTGGTGGGTGTGGGAAGAATAGGAGTCTGATCAGATAAGGGTGTTTGCGTTGAAGAGGACACTGAAGGTACAGGAGATAAGGTAGGACGAGTGGGAGATATAAATGTAGAAGGAATAGAAGATGAAGGAGGTATAGTAGAACTCAACCTTTTTGCAGTGTCCGGGAAGAAGACGTTTAATGGCACCGTGACCCACTCATCAGAAGAAGGCTGCGACTTGGGTGAAGGAGGGTGCACAGTTGTATATGGAAAAATATGTTCAAAAAACTTAACATGTCTAGAAATATAGATGCGCTTTGTTAAATAGTTAAGGCAACGATATCCCTTGTGCAAGGGACTGTAGCCAAGAAACACATAAGGAGAAGAACGAAAAGCAAACTTGTTTTGATTATATGGTCTAAGATATGGAAAACAAAGACAGCCAAACACTCGCAAAAATTTGTAATCAGAGACCTGTGAAAACAAAAGCTCATGTGGTGATTGATGTTGTAAAACTGGTGTTGGCAACCGGTTGATTAAATACACGGCTGTTTCTAGAGCATAGTTCCAGTATTGAAACGGGATGCGTGAGGTTGCCATTAATGTTAGCCCGATGTCTACAATATGCCTATGCCTTCGTTCCACAGAGCCTTGTTGCTCATGTGTATGTGGACATTGAATGCGATGGGTAATGCCACAGTCCCGAAACAATTTATGCAAAGACCTATATTCACCTCCCCAATCACTTTGAACACTCTTGATTTTAGTGTTGAAAAATCTTTCGACTTGAGCCTGAAATCGTTGGAAGACACCATAGACATCGGATTTGCGTTTAAGACAATAGAACCATATGTACTTGCTGTAATCATCCACAAAAATAACGTAGTATTTGAACCCATCAATGCTAGAATACGGCGAAGGACCCCAGACATCAGTGAAAATTAAATCAAGAGGTTTATTTGAATAACTTGCAGATGGAGACAAATGAGTTCGGGATAATTTTCCCATTGGACAAAAAACACAGGAACTAGAAACTGAACTGGACGCAACTGGAATTGAAAAGCAAGAAAATAAAAGTTTTTGTAATTGAAGGTGAGGGTGCCCAAGTCGCCGGTGCCATACTTCTTCTTCCACCCGAGTTACCGAAAAAGCTTGAGGTCGACTAGAGGGAGAAGAGGAAGGAAAGGTGTAGAGACCACCATTACTCTTGCCTGTAAGTAGGATGTGCTTGTTGGCTCGATCCTTAACAAAAAAACAAATTTGGGTGAAACTAAAAAAAGACATCATTGTCCCGAGAAAACTGTTGAACTGAGAGTAAGATTTGGTAATTTTGGGAACATACAGAACATTGTTAACATGTAAGGTCCGAGAAGAGGAGGGTAAAGAAGAGGTACCTACACCAGCAACGGCGAGTTCATTACCATTGCTAACTTGAACTGTGTCAGAGCCTGGGTACTCAGCATACTGGTGGAGATTATGTGCATCCGGAGTCACATGGTGACTAGCCCCTGTATCCGGAAACCACTGATCGATAGAATAAGGGTTATAAGGATGCGACACAGTATTAACAGAGGCAGATTGATTGCGCTGATAACATGTCTGGGCAATATGTCCCCACTTATTGCAAATCTGACAACGTGGCCGATTGGAGTCATTACCATGACCAGATCGATTATCATAAGAATGATTGTCATAGAACTGACCACCACGTCCACGACCACGGCCACCACGTCCTCGGCCACGGCCACCATGCTGTGAGTTTGGAAAAGACTTCTTGGTAACAACATGAACGGACGGGGCTCCTCCAGGCAGAGGAGATTCCTACGACTTATCAGGAGTAGAAGAATCTAGAGCAAGAGATTTCAACGGGTCATTATGAAGAAATTCATAACTCATAAGGGCACCCTGCAGTTCTGCAAAAGACATAGGCTCGGGACGAGCAGTAACTGTGGTAGCAAATGTTTTCAACTCAGGTTGGAGGCCTCGAATTAGACTTATCTGGAAATCAGTAGCAGTCATGGCCTGACCACTGGCAGCAAGTTCGTCAAAAAGACGCTTGGCCCGGTTCAGATATTGCATAACAGGCTCATCAGGAAGTTGAGTGATCTGCTGCAGGGCTGAGTGAATAGCCATTCGCCGAGCCTGATTAGAAGAGGCTAAGGAGGACGCCAAGGCGACCCAAGCTTCCTTTGATGTGCACTTGCCAACCACCGTTGGAAAAACCTCCACGGCCAAAGAAGAGGTGATACTGCTCAATATTGCTTGATCCTGTTGGATCCACAAGGCATACTCCGGATTTGGCTGGGCAACACCGGTATCATCAAGAATAGTTGAAGCCGGGCATGGAAAAGAACCAGTGACATACCCGAGAACTCCCTGCCCTGCTAAATAAGGTTCAATCTGCACACGCCAAAAGATATAATTATTGTGAGTCAATTTAATTGAAATAGCATGGTGTGAGTTACTCAAGGGCTGCACGATAATAGGCTGCAGTGCAGCAGCAGCTGCAGACCCCAAACTGGTTGTTGAACCAGATGAGGCATTTTTGGAACCGAAAGCTTTGGGGGAATCAGAAGCCATCAGATCAGAAAAAGTAGGAATCAAGAAAAATTAGGATAGAGAAAGCGGTTAAGCAATTTGCTCCGCTACCATAAAGGAATACTAAACTCAACACACAAATAATGCTGTAAATCAACTGCAGATACCGTTGCCCTGCCATACTATTATATACTGCATAAGAGATATACACAAGTGTGTAGTTTACATACAGTGGTATTCTAGTACAGTTAGGTTAGGGTTAGATACAATGCTAACTGGAACGATGAGGGTTATCATTAGGATGAGGATTATCCTTAGGATCAGGATTATCATCTACCAACATGTACATATTGAAACACCCCGACCTGCATTTACCGTACACAGTAAACACGTGCCGGAACTGTAACGACCCAACCAAACAACCCCAGCATACAGTGTATATAACAGAAACTCGGGCTCAACAGCCCAAAATAAAACATCAGAAATTTGGCCTTTCGGCCCAACAATAAAACATATCACCCGAACCAGGGATCATCTATAACATCATAATCGGCCCAATGGCCCAAAAATAGCAATGTAATGCACAGCGGAAGACTTAATAACTCACAAAGACACTGTATGCGACCTTGATGCAAACTATGGATCCGAGTCATGTCCAAGGGATAACGCCGTAGCCTGTCTGGAATGCATCAAACCTGTACCACAAATAACTCATCCTACGGGATGAAAGCCCGCAGGTGAGGGGTGAGTCCGAAGTGCTCACCGACGAAGGATAGACAATCAATATGCAACACTATAATTACTCAAGGTCAAAATCAAGCCTAACAACCAAACCAACAGACAAGACCTAATACTAGTCCAAGACCAAAAAGACTAAAACAAAAAAATCTAATTTTATCTTTTCGGGCCCCGTCACGGATAAGCTAGGGGTCAGACCTAGTTCTCAACATATTTCGGGTGTCAGACCAAATCCAAGAGAACCTAGGGATCGACATCCCAAAAATAAGAACCCAGGGATAGACATCCCAAATATAATCACGGGATAGACAACCCAAGCATAGACATGCTTATCACAAGTAACCCAGGTCATGGCCACAACAAAACAGTCTTAAACCATCGAATCGCACCACTACTTACCACGTGACAATTATATTATCATCATCCAAAACCAAATCACAGGGATCAACATCCCTAACCAAAATACCGGGATAGACATCCCATCCAAAACCGAGGATCGACATCCTTATCACATTTCTTATTTATTCCATTATACTTATACCAAAAGACACGGTGATAAATATCCAAAAACTCAATGTACGGGGATAAACATCCCAAAAACAATCAGGACACTGGGATAAACATCCCGAACCAAACCACAGCAAATGCAACAACCAACAGAGCAATAATCATCAAACACAATAACCGAGTAATATAGGCACATATAGAAGGAAATCCATCCTCACCTTGGCCGATTACTCAGTTTATGAAATACTTCTGGGTTCCACAGCAAGTTCCTCAAGTAACTGTTCGGTACCAACTCCTATATAGCAAACAATAACATATATACACATAAGATGCACATAAATGCAAATGATGCTATACCGTAAAAATAAAATATAAACTGGTTCGTTAGCGTCCCGGTATAACCCCGTTATCATCATCATTCAGCATCTATTTCTAGGTGTCAAAATAAACTCCCGGATATTATTCCGGTATACTTTGATCATATTTTTCCCGAATATTTTTCTGACATCATTTACATGTATATATATTTTCCAAAATTTCATGTGTAAAATTAATTATCTCCTTTATTTAATATTTCCAAAATATTTTCATATTCAAAATACCAATTATTTCCTTAGCTTATATTTTCCAAAATTCCATATTTAATTTTCAAAATACATTTCCAGGTTTTATTTTTATTACCTACTATTATTATTATTATTATTATTATTATTATTATTATTATTATTATTATTAAAAGCTTGGGCTGGGCCTGAATAGCACTGTTCAGCCACTGCATAGTACCTAGAAAGCCCATGCAGCGAGCCCAACAGTTCCAACAGCCAGCCCAACAAGCCCATAACCAGGCGGCCGAACGCATCAACCCATAAGCCCAACTCACACAACCCAAGCCCAACCATATAACCAGCAAACCAACCCGTACCATCCGGGTCAACCCGACGACCCGCAACCCATGTCCGGGTCGTCTTCCTCACGGGCTCACCTTCACTTGCAGAGGCGGCGGCGACACGGGACGGCGAGACGGCGACAGTGGTGAGGCGTGCACGATGGTCTGCAGGCGGGGAAGGGCGACGGCGGTGTGCACGAGGGAAGGAAGGAGACGAGGCGCGAGCTCGTCGGCGTCGTCGGATCTGCAAGTGACGGCTTGCTCGCGACGGCGTCGGGACGGCGGCGGCTCTGCCAAGGCGAAAGGAGAAGAAGATGAGGGGGAGGGCGTCGGCTCGGTGGCGGCACGCGTGTGGTGGTGGTGAGGCACGGGTGAGGCTCGGGTTGAGGAAGAAGGAGAAGGGGGAGGAGAGAGAGAGAGAGAGAGAGAGAGAGAGTGAACGGATGAGGTGTGGGTTTTCTCTTTTTTTTTTTATTTTTTTTTCTAAACTGGTTTGAGGAAGAAAACGCAGGAAGGCAGGAAAGGCAGGAAACTGGGCAAGGATGGTGAAGACTGAAGAGGGCAGGTAAGGTGTTTTAATGTGGTGCAACTGGAAGAGACAAGCCTTCACGAGCAAACAGGAGACGATTCATAAGCTCAACAGGAAAGGCAGTTGCGTCATCGTCTGTGCAGATAAACCGTGTACCGTCCGGACCAGAAAAATACCAACTTTGGTCCGTAAAATGCACGGAAAAATCTCGAGCGCGGAAAAACCCTCGGTTACGAAAAACGACGCCCGATTTACCTTGAATTAATTACCCAAGATTAATTCTTTTAGTAAATCACTGTAAAAAGACTTTTACAGTCCCGGTAAAAATCTAAATTTTTACCCGGACTGTTACACATATACATAACATAGATAAGAACACTTATCTGTAAGAATGAAGCGGAAGCGTTGTCAGGATCGGGAGCCACGGCTTGAATCACTGGTCGGCTTGAATCACTTGAATCACAGTGTGTCGGATCGGCCTCCTAGTTTCCACGGTCTAAACCCTAGATTGCAGTAAGCAGGTTATCTACGTTTACCCAACATATGTACAGTATGTACAATGAGTAGTGTATCAGCCTCCCCTTGTAGTAATTTATATACTGTACTAGTTGGGCCCAATTGAACCAATTGGACTTAAATGAGCACCCCTTATGAGTGGACTCACTACTTTCCAACAGCAGTTAGTTCCATTTGGTTTGAAAATGGGTTTTGGAGGAATTGAGGCAAAGTGGAACCTGATACCGGGCCAGAATATTTAGCTAAATTCCTCACCTACTACTTAAACCTACATGCGTACATGTGGATCCATGGCTTTACTGGAATTCCACACTAGACTTTTCAAACTTTAGGTTTCGGAGCTGCATGGTAGGCTTCCCCATGGTTCTATACAATACTGTGGGCTTCCAATGTTCTGAGACATATATGTGCATTAACAGTAGTTTTTTGAAACTAAGACAAACGAAATTATGCAGGCTTTTATTGGACCAGGCTAAGCAATCAAGTGGACTAGGCTTGCTAGGCTGCTAAAGGTAGAAGCCTACAAGGTTGAATCATTTATTCACAGGAAAATAAAACCGTGAGACTTGTCTTGGATCCCATGTGTATGATGTGCAGACTCTGAATTCAAGCAGAACACGATTACAGCGTTTCGTTTCCCTATCCCTGATACCCTGCAAATCTACGTGCTATTCCTGTGGATGGATTCTATGTATGGGTGACTTGGAATTCAGTTGACTTCCATGCATGCATGGTTTTCCAATGTTATGGATGGTAGTTTTCCTATTCTGAGACAAGTATTCACAACTTAGGAAGCGCCTTCTTGTGAACTGCTAATTAATGGATCAGATTGACTATTGCAGAAGCTAGCTATGATATTAGAGTGGTTGTTCAGTTTCAGAATTTGACAATGTAGTTTTACACAAATATGTGAAGTTGAAGTCAGAGTATTGATTATACCTCTCAATAACCAGTCTTATAGATATATAATCCTTCACCATACATGCTTATTCCATCAGTACTCATATATATTTAATTCAAGTAGAGATCAAGTGATACTGTGTTCTACAAGCAGATAAGATGTGCAGACCTGTCAACTCTGTACCAAATCATCAAAACTTGCAGCTTCTGGTCAAAACAGAATTTTGTACTATATCCCATCAAAGTCTTTCACAAATCACAATCTGGTTTCAACCCTGTACAATAATTAACAAACTAAAACTAATAGCCCGCGTAATATCGTGCGTGCAAGCTGGCTCTTATTCATGATCAGATTAGGCTTAGAGGACCTGTGTATTCTGTGTGAAGTTTTTGATTGTTACAGTCAAATACAAGCCCGCTTCACGCATCTCCAATAACTCCTTTCTAAAGTTATTCCTGTGACTATAATTTAATCACAATTTGCAATGCTTGTAGCCTATAAAAATGAAGCTTCCCTGCATTGGTTCTTCACACATCACCAAAAAATAGAGAAAGACTTAAGCCATATAGCAAAAAATGAAAGCTGCATTGTTGATATTGCCTTTCCTTCTCTTTGCCTTGGCCACAAAGCCATTGCTTGGGGAGGCAGCTGAGGAGCCAGAAGCAGTGCGCGACACAAATGGTGAGAAACTCAGAGCAGGCGCTGCCTACTACATCCTCCCGGTCTTCCACGGCAGAGGCGGTGGCCTCACAATGGGCAGCAGAGGAAAGAAAACCTGCCCGCTTGATGTTGTTCAGGAACGATATGAAGCATCAAAGGGCCTCCCTCTAATATTTACACCCGTGAACCCCAAGAAAGCGGTGGTCCGTGTCTCTACTGATCTTAACATCAAGTTCTCTGTTACAACAATCTGTCCCCAATCCACTGTGTGGACGCTTGACAATTATGATGGATGGAGAAAGCAGCGGTTTGTGACAACCAATGGAGTGGAAGGAAATCCAGGCTCCAACACAATATACAACTGGTTTAAGATTGAAAAGAATGGAGATGACTACTACCTTCGTTACTGCCCCACCGTCTGTAACTACTGCAACAATGAGTGCAGAGACCTTGGCATTTATGTTGATGAAACTGGAGTAAGGCGCTTGGCTATCGGCAATGTTCCTTTCAAGGTTAAGTTCCAGAAAGCTTGAAGGCTAATGGCAAACATAAATAAATATGTATGCTATAAATGTTGTAACTCTAATAATGCTCCTTGGGAACACGTATGTGAAAAATAAATGTTGTAACTCTTAAACTCAATAAGAGCCTAGTTGCTGTAATCGTCCTTCAGATAATCATCTTCACTAGAAACTCCTTTTGAAAGACTAAGTACTAGTCTGCTTCCAGGCAAGTGAAATCCACATCCAACCTCAAATGGTCAGTGATCATCTCTATGCAAAAGTAAACATCACCTGAAGCACTAAGAATTTTATCTTCGGCAAGGAATTCATGAACAACACCATTGACCTCGATCCAACTATGCGCAGGCTTTTTCTTGACTTTAATACGACCCATCATCTTCCTCATCTTAAGTGCCTCTTCCATCCGATTTGCACTGCAATAGATGTTGCATAGCAGCACATGCACGCCATCATCATTGAGCTCTAATTGAATAATCTTCTTGCCAGCCATTTCAGCCATGCTCAAGTTCCCGTGAAGTAAACAAGCACCTAGCAAGGATCGCCAGATAACAGCATCTGGGTCAACAGGCATATTTTCAATAAACTCCTTCGCTTCCTCTAAGAGCCCTGCTCGACCAAGAAGATCGACCATGCATCCATAATGCTCAATCCTGGGTTCAAAAGGGTAACATTGGATCATTCTCATGAACAATCTCTGTGCCTCAACAACCAGGCCTGAATGGCTGCAAGCTGATAGAACCGACAAAAATGTGATACCATTTGGGATAACCCTTGATTGTAACATGTCATGGAATAACTCGAGAGCATCATTTCCTTTTCCATGAAATGCATATCCAGCTATCATAGTAGTCCACGAAAACACGTCCTTCTTTCGCATTCCATTGAATATCTTCCTAGCTAACTCCGGGCACCCTCCTTTTGAATACATATCCATCAGAGCGTTTCTGACGGTAGTATCCTCAGTCAGAGAAACTTTCTCCATGTAACCGTGAATTGCTTGACCGTGATCAAGAGCCCCAGTATCAGCACAACCTGCAAGAACAGCAACTACAGTAACCACCGTAGGCGGGCTCACTCCTTCTGCTTTCATTTCCCTAAACATTTCAAGAGCCTCAATCGGCATCTCCCCCTGAACAAACCCGGTTATCATGGCCGTCCAAGCAACAGAATCCCTCAGCGGCATTTCGTCGAACACCATTTTAGCCGAAACTAAATCATTGCACAACACAAACCCATTAAGCAAACTAGTCCAAGAAGACACATCTCTGACACCCATAAGCTTAAACACCAACTGGGCAGCTTCAATTCGATCATTTCTACAATACATATCAATCAAAGCATTCCCCACAAATGATTCCGAACCCAAGTGATACCTAAACACCATCCCGTGAACTACTTTCCCTGCAAGCAAACTTTTGCTCCTGCCACAAGCAGATAACGCGCCAACAACTGAGAAGCTGTCAGGTCTTAAGCCGCCATTTATCAACTCCGAGAACACTACGAGTGCCTTTGTTGGAAGTTGAGCGTGCAAGTAAAGATTGAGGAGGCAAGTGTATGACACGATGTCTGGGTCTTGAATATGATCAAACACCTTGAGTGCTTCTTCTTGGTAGCCTAGTTTGGAGTAGCTGTTCAATAGTTTGCATGACAAGGACTGGTGGGTGCTGGGTAATCCTCGAGTTATAGCTTGGGCATGGATTTGTTTAAGATTGAAAAGCTTGCACTTTTTTTGCAGAAGAAGTTGCAAGGTCCCATACTTCATCAATGCCAAGGAAGAGCCTTCACTAGTAGCTCCTCTTCACGTTTTACTAGCTCTAGGTCTCTCTCCCCATGCATGTTATGGGCAAGTGAATCGAAATACTTGACCACCATTTTTAGCACAGCGATTTTATTTGATCACGGGAAAAATATAAACATAGAATAATCCCAAACTCATAACATAATAGGGTTTTTCTATCCGGTATCTGGAGCTTCGCTCGGACTAATCCGGACTTGACCGTTGGTTGTGGTGGGTAAATCTCCTAATGGGAATTTTCTACGTACACGAACACGAACAGGAACTCAAACTCGTTTCGTGAACCTCCCAATGGGAATTTTTGAACTCGAACTCGAGAACTCGTGTAAGCGGAGCCAAGGCCAAAAGTCGCATACCACTTAGGACCAACCCTTTAGAACAGAATTAGTTGCTCCATTGGTCCATAACAGAAACTTGCACTAAACCAAGAGGGCTAAACAGTAGATCGAAGCGTTCATTAGGCGGTCATGGTTGCACATCACTAACTATAGAGTGATTACAACTTGAATAGAGTAACAATTGATTGAATAACATCTTCAAAAGTAATTCGTCAAGGTGCCAGATTTACATCAATTACAACGGGGCCTTCCTGCTTACAGATACCAGGATTCATGCCAATTGTCCTCATACAGCTCCTGCAAATAGATAAAATGAACATATTGATTATCATAACAGAGCCATGGCTGCTTAGGTGATGATCAGTCATGTATGGATCCCATATTGCTTCAATGTTCCATAACTGTACTCAATCAAGTACCTGCTAGCTGCGTCATATGGTGATAACCCTATCCCGAACAGCGTCAAGATCTGATATTTTGTTGATACTGCACGAGACAAACACAAGAAACGTGGACAAAAATAGTCAGATACAATTACAATGGCAAATATCAGAACAATAAACCAAGAGACAGAAAAGAAGAAAGAGCGATTTTATGCAGTACGATTTTCTTCAGGCACTAGGAATGGCATGACAAAGAGAAAAATTTTGTCTCACATACCTGTATAAAACATCACCACTGGGGCCGAGCTTTCTGCATAGCCATTCTGGAACTAGTTTCTCAAGAATCTCTAGCTGCTCCTCAACCTCTCCTGCAAAAGAATACACTATTAACGCCATGCAATAATGAGTTATAAGAGATGAAAAAAACATACACAAGGATCTGCGATATTAGGTCAAAGCCATTAAGACGTACCCCTGTTAGCAAAATCAAAACTGTTTACAAGTATCTTATGCAAAAGTTCCTCCTTTGTGATTGCAGATGAGTTCGAAGAATGGAATATATGGCTAATAAGAGAAACAAGGTCAGGCAGGCAGGGTGATGCAACTGATTGATCTGTCTTATGATCCTCAGACCGGAACCCATGACTTTCATCCACCTATGAAAAAGAATCAAACCACATTAGAAGCATAGGACAACATAAATCCAGAAAACATGGAGTTGACAAAATGGCTCCATGAATAAAAAGTGTGTTGCTGCCCAAACTGCAGAAGTAATGCATCAACATAAAGTGGTGAAATACAGCCTCAATAAAGTATGGGATGAAAGCTAACACACCCCTAAGTTTCCAATATTGTTTATCAAAAGGAAATCTTAAACTGACTTAAACAAACAAGACATTCTGCAGAGTGAACAGCATCCTTTTTTGTCTTACGTATAGAACTAGTTGCAAAAGCATCAGCACAACATGGCTTTCAAATAGCATTTTGGTCTGAACAATTTCTAGAATCCGGATCAACAATATTCATTATTACCAGAGGAAAACAATCAGTTGACCTTACCTTTTGGAATAGCACGTTTGGACCAGGTAAATTTTGAGTGTTGCTACCACATGGATGGTAGCAGTCTGAGATGACGTCATCACCTTCTGAGCATGAGAAATCCAAAGACTTTTTTGCAGATGTATGGGATGATGTCTGCTTCTGGCTGGCCGTACTAGGCGTTGCCCTCCTCGGGACTGATGGTGCAGGAGTTTCTATAGTTAATGTATCAGCAGCTGAGACAGATTTACATAAGGGGCTTGCAGAAACACTAGCATCGCTAGAGAATTCTGAATTTGGTTGGTCTGGAAGAGAATCAATGAAGCTAGATGCGGGATATGTCCCAGGAGATTCTTTGGACTGGTCAGCTTTAATTTCTGGCACATTCCCACCATCAAGTTTTGAACTCTGCATATGAGCTTCCCCAAATCTCCTGGATTTAACCTCGCCATTTTTGAGACCTGTGATTGTAATGTCCTCATTATGCAGAACATCAGATTGCAGAGATAACAAGGGAAGTGGAGAAGCTAAGAGTTCGGGGTTTTCTTTTTCAGAAGCCAAAAACTTCCGAGAAAATTCTCTACAAAAAGATGGATGCAGGTGTGACGAGTTTGTCAACAACTCATTTTTAATTGAAGTAAGATCTTCAGGCACTGCATTTTCAAGTAACTTTTCTGCATCAGTGCTCTGACTTGTTTGGCTCATGTGATCAGGCAACACAGATTCGGGAGTTTCAGCAATTGTGTCCACAGAAGCAGACTGCTGGTTAAATAGATGTGGCAATGTGGCCTGTGGAACGTCACTAACCTAGGAAACAAAAGGACAAAAGCAAAATTTATCTTCAGAAGGAAATTTACAGTGTATCCAAATTAATATTGTCTAATCTTAGATCATCAATTCAAAGAGCTTACACTAGACCCAAAAGACCTACATAAGGGAAATATAATGTAAACGTCATTATGTAAAAGCTAGACTTCAGAAAAAGGTTGACAATCAAACACACCGAAAGAATTTAAATGTAACAACACTTATCCTTCGACCAAAAATCAAAACAGAGAACCACATTACAAGCTTATTAATCACTATTAAACTAACTTTGATCATCAATCAGTCTCATTAAAGCTATAGCTGCAATCTAGCAATGAGAGCATGGAAGGAAGTAAATCAAATAGTTAAATGTGTTCAACCAACTGGTTGCGTCTCAGAAAACAAATAAGTGAAAACTACTCAAAGTGATGTTGAGATTGTGTTATACGCAACTTCAAGAAAGGAATAAGAAAGCTAAAACAGGAACAAACAGATACCTCAGGATGCTTAGTGAAGTAATGAATAAGCCTTGAAGCAAAGACTCCACGCAGAGCATAAAAATCCGAAGGTTCCTGGTGTCCTTCTACGACGTCAAAGGACAGTATAACCTCCATATCTGGCTTCATGCACAGTGTTTTCTTGTCATGTACCATAATCTTTTCTATCTGTATAACGTCAGGCAGTATGTATTTAATCTGTGCAAGGTGCCGATTCTGGAACTCTCTGAGAAAACAGTACAAATGGCAGAATATATGGTCATAAAAGAGAATTAAGGAAAATAGAACCACATAATCTTCATGTAGGAGCCATCAAACATCTGAGAAAAGAAGATATGCGGTTGCATAAATTAGATACATTGTTATAGTTACACCATCGGGTGATTTGGAGTGCCTTCATTCCATCAAACTTAAAAGTACAATCAGTGAAAGGAGCTCAAGGATATTGACAAATAGTACAAGTACAATTCCATGACATCAAAAGGGTTTAAGGTTCAAAAAGAAGAAATTGAGATACGCGACAGCATTCATGGTTGCCCTCAAGTATAAGAAACGACTTTAAGAATGGCACCGTCATGGCTCTTCTTCAGAAATCAAAAGACACAAAATCCCCCAGAACACATGGCATCCAACCATATAACCAAGCGCAGACGCATAATACGATGGATATACACCACAGTATGCCCTACATCAACGTTATGATCACCCAAACCCATACCAATGTTGGGGAGGATGCAATTTTCTGAATGCATAAACAGTCAACATATTCATTACAGCGCATGAGGAATTATCAAAAGTAACAGGTTTGTCAACCTGATGAGATTCAAACCTTTTGTAAATGACTTATACAGTATAAGAGAACAAAAAAGAGTCACAATGACTACCTTTGAGTCAGCACCTCCACCTGAGCTCGAATATTCTGTAAAGTAGGTGACCTTTTACGTAGTCCAAGCAACCTCAATGAATAAACCATGGCATCAAAGACTTCCATAATGACTTTAAATCTGAAACAAAAAAAAAAAAAGATATATGTAAGATAAATAAAAGAAATTAACAAATACCATTGCCTACTGCAAAGTTTAAAAAAGACAACAAGAAACCCACCTTTCTTGATCTTCAACTTCTCCCTCTTGAGACTTAGTAAGCAAAGGCTGATTGGTCTTCTCCGGAGTCTGGAACACAAACTTAATCTCCGGATTCTCATTCTCAACAACTCCAGGCTTTTTGGGGACAAGCGAAGGAGCAATCGATTTCTCAACCTCAGGAACAATCTTTTTACATTGAAAATCCAAAACCCTTTGCCCACCTTCGCTGCATTTCCTCTCCTCCATGATTTTGACACCGATACAGTATTGAAAATCACCAAAATTAACCCACAAAAATATGCCTCAAATCTGCAATCAGAGACAAAAAACAAGAAACTCGATGAAAAATTTGGAGTAGACCCAATACATCAATGTATAAAGATTAATGAAGCGCACCTGGAATCGGTGGAATTGGGGAAGGATGGGAAACCCTAACAACGGTCAATGACTGTGGTGGAGTATAGGAAAGGGAGGAGGGAAAATGGAATACGGCTTCAAATGAAGCGGATGTTTTGTGAAAGACGAAAGTGCCCTTTCCGAGTTCCACTTGAAAAAATAAAAAATGTTACCGTTAAAGTATGCGATTTTGAGATTTAAAAAAGATTAATCACTTGGATAATGGGAGATTTGGGTTTGCTAAATGAATCATGGAACGTGGTGTCTCTCTGGTTAGAATGGTTGGATTTTCTTACAAAAAAGTAATTGTTAGATTTTGTGGATATATTAAACATAGCCCAAAAAAAGGGTTAACGTATTCCATTGATTTTTGTTTTTGTTTTTGTTTTTCCCTATGCTATTAACTAATGCTATCATCCGACCCAAAAAGAAAAAAAAACTAAATTATGTAAATGTAAGGATGGGTCTTAGTGTGCCCTCTTACTAATTGTTTTTTTCAAATTTCAAACTCTTCAAGATGCTTTATCTTTTAAAAAATCTATCTTTGGTTGTAAAAAATTTGCTCTCATTTTTTTTGGTAAATTTCTAAATGACTCAAGTAGTGGAAAATGTAAATAGAGATTCCTTTTTTAGGATGAAAAGGAAAAACTCTCAAAATTTATCTAGATTGCTTGTATCATAGTTATTCCTCCAATTAAGTCTTGTTTTTTATTTCAATTGGTTCTGTCACGCATGGCTAAAGCCAAATCGATTGAAGGAAGTAAAGTGGGCGTCGAGGAAGAAGATAACATAGAGGAGGATAACGATAACTTGCCCCTAAATTACATAGACGAGTTGATGCAAAGATGAAGATGACTATAAGTGCCGAGTCTTAGTCAGCCATAGAAAAATTTAAGGAGAGAATAATATAATAGTATTTGATGTTCTAAAGACAATAATTAGTGACAATTACTGAAAGAATAAAATAATTGTATCTCTTTGCGGACTAATTTGATATAGGGTTCGATGTAGTGACGAAAGTAATTCATTATATAGATATATAAACCAACAAACTCTGAAAAAAATCTAGTATCAAATACATTTTTATTAATTGTGTCATCATTTAATTCAATATTTATTTATCTCAACATAAAAATTCAACAATAAGCAACAAGATTGATGGCCCAACAATCATTCAATTATTGCTTTCACCCCTTCCTTCAGAATACTCTTTAAAAATTCAAAAATATCCTAAACCGAAGCATATGTAATAAATCGGCGGGTGTAGGAGGGAAACCGAGTTAGGCCAAATGGTGGACCCCACTCCTCCACACACCGGCAACCATCAAAGCGACACGTCTCTCTTCTTTGTCTCGGTCCATTTCCTCATGAACTGACCGTTGAGGAGACAGTTCGTTCGGTTTTGACGATCTAATAAAAGAAAAAGCCGCAAAAGGCTGTTCTCGTTTTTGCCATGATTAGTTGGCCTCTTATCAATTACTATCATCATCCTTTTCTCCGTTTTATCAACGTGGCCTTTTCTCAATGGACACACCAAAAATCAGTTAGGGTCCCGCCAAAATCATGCACCCCTGAAACGGCAATCTCACGTGCCGTTGAAGCATCTCCACCGCCCTTTTACTGCCGCGTGTCCTTTCCTTCGTCGTCTCTTCTTTGCTATGAATAAATTTTTTAACCCTTCCTTGGTGGTGCTGTGTTGGAATGCTGGGTCACCGGCCTTGGGGAACGGGTGAATGGACCAATGAGAGAGTAGGTTTAGATTATGGAGATGATGTGGATGGGTGACGTCACCCTTCGTGATGCCACGTGGAAGGGCGTTATTGCTTGGACGGTGGGTCAAGATGTGAGGATGACATGGGTAGGGTAGCTGTACCGTTGGGTTGCCTAGAACGAAGCTGTGTGCCAGAACATAATGCACAAATATACAATAATATATATATATGTTCCCCATCCGGTATTCGGAGTTTTGCATGCCCCGATTAATCCGAATTCAATCCGGATTGCGTACGTGGATAAATTTTTCGATGAGGATTTTCTACATATACGAGGAATCTAACCGGAAACCTTACCTAAGCGAAACTAAATCGCTTACCACTTGGATTAACCCGCATTGATTAATAAATGTTCATTAATGTGTTGAGGATATTCTTATATACCATCAAAAGATCTTTTTGTTTTGGGGCTGTTTTTATATTCTATTGCGTACATCTTAGTACTACCAAATCTGGTTCAGAGAAAAGAAACTCATGGTCCAAATGATTTGCTCTCTGTTGGGTCAATGTCCTTTCTCATCGATTAGTTCTAGATGTTGTCAATGTTATATAAGCCAGATGCAAGGAGATTTTATGGCCACATCGTGTTCAACGAGATTATAAACCGATGACATGGCACTGCTGAAAATACGCAAAATCAATGAGATAATGAGATATTGGATTCACCACACTTCATCACAATCTAATTAATAAAAAGTAATTTATAATCATTTATGTTGGCTTGATTTTACAGTTTCTGTTCTTTTTATACTAGTCTATGTTAAAAGTGGAATTTGAATCCAAGACTTCACTTTTCTTATTTTTGATTACTAATTGTATTAATTATATGTAAGTAAAATTATAAAATAAAAACTCATTATTAGGCTCTAATTCAAAATATGATATGTTTGGGGGTGCCCTCCCCATATGTAGGATTTGAAGTAACCTTACTAAAAGGATATTGAGGTTCCTTATCATTCATGCTAACAAACATTGATTGATTGATTGAATGCCTTCAATTGTTATTTCAATTAACACTTAATTAGTATGGGGACATTCTTAGGGGCCAGGTTCAAACCTAGAGCAAGATATGGTGATCCAATGGATGATGTGCAAGAGAACTAATTAAGGTAATATGACATAAAAAAATTTGAAGGTCAAAAAGCTTCATATACCAATCTTGGCGAAGCAATGCATAATTGCACTTCTTTTTTAGTTTACTGATTCTAAATCAAACAATCATTAACCTACCTTTAATGGCTATATCATATCTTGTCGAGATTATATGATGTGAGCATTTTTTTTTAAAAAAAAAAGAAGAAGAACAAAAGATTTTATTAGGTGAAAGTTAAGTGGACCAGTTTTTGGTGACATCAGATTATTATTACGCAGTGTATTTGTCCATCATAAAATCTTCAAACAGACCCACATGAACTGATATATGTCTCCAGTGAGCACTTACAAGTGCCATGTTCGGCAACCAGTAGTTGAGTTGAGCTCTTGTTTTGTTGATATGACCAATTAATGCTTGAAATGAAGATCTATAAATCACGACACCATAATTAAAATTGACATATAAGCAGACAAGGTTGGAGAAAATATATACCAATAAATCGATCTAGCTATTCAAATCTGATCTTCACTTGAAAAGATTCCCTTGCATATCATCACATGATAATGAAAAACAGATTTTGTCGTGGGTTGGTCGACGTGTGAGAATTGATTCAGTTGCATGGAAAAGAGGGAAAAGGAAACAACTTGGAAGTTTAATTATTGTTATGTAAACATCAAAAACTTTTGAACAGTAGTGACAACACCTATATATGTACTTCCACTTTTATCCCGGCCACCTTTGTTCTTTGTCATCGTAACACAGAATATGACCTGTGCTGTGGTCCGTCTCAGCCATGCCCTAGCTAATTTATTACAGAATTTGAATTCTTATACTCATATAGTATATCGAACATTTAGGGAAAGATTCGAACTGAATTCTTCAGCACCACATAATTTTTTTTCCACTCGCAAGAGTCATTGGAAAAGACGATCAGCGAGGTTCGAACTCTCAACCGTACCAATTGCGGATTACCCACCGGTTGCACTGCTTTATGATTAATTAGTTCTTGAACGGTCAATTACATTATATCTTTCTACTTAATAGTAAAAAGAAATTCTATTGCTCACGTTATTTTTCACATTATATGTATTCCTTGATTAATTCCCAATGAAAAAAAGGTAGGAAAACCAACCAAGAATTGTCCTACAAATGTTGGGATACATGAATATGGACAACTATATCTGCGTAGTTGTCAGATTGCTGGACTGCCCACTTGCTAAGACAGGCATGCATGGAGGTTATGGTCCAAAGAATTAAATTCCAGAGTTCCACACGCAATGAGCAGAGAGTACCTACACAGCACTGACTGGGTGTGGCTGCAGTGCAGTTCCCACATATCAGGCCAAGTGGCCATTCTTTTTCAGCTACTGGACATCAACCCTTTTTCCCTCTTTTGAACCGTGAACTTGATTATCTAAGCTTAATGGAAGGAAAGGAGATATTCATGTCTCTTTGTTGTCCCTTTGTCTGTGTGCCACTTGTCAGCAGACCACTGTTCATGATTGTGGGAAATTGATCATACGTCCACCTTCCTCACATTATACACAGAACCTGGCTAGCTAAGCATTGCTTGTTTCTTGCCATGTGTCGCATCTTCACTCTTCCAGGGTAGCAGCAATCTGTTTCCTGAATTATTTGATTAATCCTCCAGAAACTGGGAAGGAAGCAAGATTTTTGTGTTAAATTAAACCAAGTCAACCAATCTTCATTAAGTGGTCATATTTATTTTCTTTTTAAAATTCTAGTTTTTTTATGGAATGCGAATTAATAAACGCTAATCCCATAGTATTCAACTGGGATATTACATCAAACATTGTACCATGATTAAATATTACTGCCATACAAAACTGGACGCCTGTGTTAATTACTGATGTAAAACAAGCATATGCGTTAAAGTATGAGCCAAATAAATAAATGGACAAATTATGAGCCTAATGCAAGTGTATACATGTGCAATGAAATCTAAGTGATTGTATTCATTATTACTGATCATTACAAATCATTAAGCATTGACAAAATTAACAAAGGAGTTCACTCCTTTTCTTATGGTCTTATATTTGAATCGTAATTCATAACTCTCCTAGGCACACTTATAGAAAATTAAAAGAAAAGGTATGCTAAAAAGAAATAAAAAGAAGAAGTCAAAGATTGAATTATTATTAAGAGTAGATGGTCACTTCCAAGTAATGATTCCACGCGGTAAAAGAGCCTCAACAATTTTTTTTTCTTTTCTTTTCTTTTAATCAAAGTGGGAAATTTTAAAATCCAAATCCTCATCCGAGTAAGTCTTTGTCATAATAAAGTAGGACTTCAAAAAAAAATGGTAATACAATTTAGATTAAAAGGTAAAGCAAAGCAACACCATCATCAACCTCAGTCAATTGCGGCTGCTCACTTATTGCTTGTTGATTACTAGAGCATAAGCCTGCCTAATGGGTTTTGCCTCATTTGGAAGTGTTACTGTATTTATTGTTTTTCTTTTCCCCTCTTTGGTGAGAGATGCGTGTGAGTATTTATTTAATTAAGGGAATAACGAATAAGCCAATATGTAGGTACTTTCCTGGACCTTTTATAATTGCCGTCGCGGTTTTCTTATTGTTCCTCATCTTGGTTTTTTATTTCCTATTCGGTATTAGAAACTTTGTCCCGACTAATCCGAATAAGACCCACGTCGCGCACCTAGATATTGTTCCTCATATTGTTTATAATATATAGAACTACTTTTTGCAATTTTTTATGCTCCGTTTATCAACATTTAATCCAAAATTACAACCACTAGTAATTTTTATTATGACTTGAGTGGTTGAGTATGGCAATAACCAATTCTTGAGGCCATCTCTATCCTATTGTACTTGGGCTTTTCGTGATGGAGTTGAGATTGATTTTAACAGCTTAAGTCGATTAATAATAACTTTTGGTCAAGAAAAAAATTAAGAACTAGCTAGAATAATAAATGAAGTCATAAACCGACCATTATATTAGTCATGGAGGATGATGGTGCATCTTTTCATATTTTAAAGCAGCCGAGCCTGATGGAGACATTGAGAAAAACAACTTTCATAGGGATCTCAAAATTCCCTTAAACAAAACAAGAAGTAGAGTGCAAGATTTGAGAGTCAGACAGAAGAGAGAGAGAATCATCATCGAAGAACCAAAAAAAAAGGGGCTTGAAGAGAGCTTTAAAAGGCAGAGTAGTGAGTCAGGCGCCAATCAGGCGCGATAATTCGAGTACACACATGAAAAAGGCTCTCATTTTACCTCAACCCACCACAGTTCATAAACCATAAACACCCATTGTGATTAAAGAAAGGTCCTTTTTTATTAGCAAAAGTCTATCTATACTTGTACTATATTACTACTTATTCGAACCTTCTAAACATAACAGCTCCCTTTGTTGTTGTTGCTGTTGTTGTTGTACTGCCCAAAAAAACAACATAATCCTCTCTGTCTCTCTCTCTCTCCTTCTCTCATTAACCACTTTAGTTTGGGAGTTTGGTAATTCACTGTCTTAATTGTTTCTTGTCGTTCGAGGTTATTGATTCTGCAAAGTGCTTCTCTCTCTCTCTCTCTCCATAAATCGCCTTCAATTTCTGGCTTGAGTGTCTGCTAAACAGAGAGAGAAAGTGGAAGGAGAAGAGGTTGATGCTTACTTGGTAAGACTTCATTGCTTTTGTCTTTTTGGGCTATTTTTCCTTATTGGGTTGTTTGGTTGCCTAGAAAGCTGAGGATGACGGAGGCTAAAGTTTTGGTCTTTGCTAACGAATTGTAATCAGTTCAGCTTGGTTGAGCTCCTGGATTAGCTTATGGGAGTTGCAACCTTTTTCCTCCTTTTGTGTATGCTTCTTTAGTTGTTTTAGGATTTCGACAATATTGGGTTTTGGTCATTTGTTTATTGGGATTTGGATCTATGTGTTGATCATTTTGAAGTACAGTGGAAATGAATATAAAAAGAGGTAGCTTTGCTTTTCTTCACGGGTTTTAGGTTGCTTCCTTTTGTTTTATAGTAACTCTTTTGGATGATGCTTTACTCATAATTTTCATCCAATTTTTTTACTTTCTTGGGCATTATTTAATAGCATTATCTGCATTTATGGGACAGTAATATCATTCCTACGAGTTCTTTTAATCCTTTTTGCTACCGACTCTTATATTGAGCGATTGGGCTTGAAATTTTTGCCAATTCTGGTTGAATTTGCACCTTTTTAGCTTCACAGTTCTCTTTGGAAGTTTGTTTTCTTGCGTAATGAGGACTCAGGAAACATTCTGCCTCTCTTTTAAGATTGGTTTTGTTAACACGAAGTCTCGCTTTTTCTGAAAATGGGGAAGAAAGTAAATTGTGAAAGTATCATGCTTTACATGTGATTTGCTAGTTGCTTTTTTTTATTTGGTTGAGATGGGTTATTTCTCCTATTGAGTTCTTTGCATTATTTTCTTTGCAGCAACTACTAGAAGTCTTGGCTCAACAGTCAACAAGAATCTGATAAGGGACCAGGTGGGCTAGTCTTTTGTTTTACATTCGTTTAGTCAATCTCTCGTCTTAAGTATTGTCATTTTTAGAGCTTGGTGTTGGATACAGCTCGTGAATGACCTACTACTTGTGCTTTGTTGGTTGGGACATTTAATTACCTTTCTTTTATCATTTGCTCACCGCTAACTAATCCTCCACTTTTGCTTGTGAACTCTGTCTACATTATTGGAACCTAATTATTTCAATCATCTTTGCTTCTGCTTCCCATCATTGTAATCATTACCTTTGTATTGTGTTATTTTTTTAATTGTCTCTTTACCTGGAAGAGTAATCTGATGCAGAGAAGAAATCATTTTTGTTGAAGTAACTGAATTTTGGTCTTCTGAATTGGTTTGTACACAGTAATTCTTAGGATATGGGATGCATAGCGTCTACACCTCGTGATTCTGGAGGAAATAGAAGAAGACCAGGGAGTATAGGAGAACTTTCTGTTTATGTGCCTGGTTTTCGGATACCTAAACCTGTCGATTTCTCTCAGTCACTGGGTGACAGCTTGTCTAAGACTATAGTGGAACGTCTATCAGCTTTAAGAACACGTATTGTTGTCATGGCTGGCCAAGAAGCTCCCACAGTCACAAGGACAAGGAGGAAAAGTGCTACTCAACACGGTATGTTTTGAGAAACCCAGATGCTCATATCATACAACCTTCCCTTTTTTTTTTTGTCAAAAGGTCATACTGCATTAGCAGTAGCAGACTAGATGTGGATGCAATTGATTGTGTTCACATTGTTGCTCTCTTCAGGAGGTTCAACATTGGCCGATCTTCATCAAGCTCTGGAAGATTACTTACCTGTTCTTTTGGGATTAGTTAAAGATGGTAGCCAGCTTCAACACAATGTCCAATTTGTGTGGGTCAATCAAGAAGATGATGCAGAGGTAAGCTGTGCCACTATTCTACCCTTTATTGCCTGCTGATAGTATCTCTTGCTGTTTAGCTTCCTGTCTATTTTTCTATCGCATGGTGGTTATTATATGAATTAAGAATTTTGCAGGAAACAGCCATTTCTAATGCATGGTACGAGGTGTTGTCCGTATTACACTTGATGGCAATGCTATTACTATCACAGGCCAACTTGTTGCTTCTTCCAAGAACATCCACAGATGGTTATCAGCCGAAAGTGTCTGAGGGTAGGTATTACTGTAAATACTTGCTGCAGGAATTTTGGGTGCACTCAAGGATTCTATATGTTGCACGTAGAGTAATGCGAAGGTCTCTGAATTTTCTAGTTTTGATTCATTTTGTCAGTTGGATTCTACTTACTACCGGCATCAGCTGTTGATTTAGATTGGATGGATTTGCTTATTTGGGAAAAACCTTATTTGTAGGGTGTTACATTCTGCATTACGATTGATTAACGTTTTTTCTTTTGTCTTTCTATCATGGAGCCTCTATGTGCACAGATCTCATTAAATTTTTACAACCAACAATGTACGATGATGCATCTAAACTTTAAAACTTGAGCAAGCTATTTTGAAGTTTGGAAGATTATACGTGCTTTAGATTCTATTGGAACTTCTATTGTGTCTGAAAAGCTGCTTGGTCTTCACTACAGTAGTCATCCTTTCATTCATTTTATAGCCAGAGTGAGGTTATCATCCTTGTTGAGCTATCTAATTATGTGGTAGTTCATGCACTTATGCACAGTTCTTGTTATTTTCTGTGCCACACCTGGTTTATCTTAGCACGCCTGATGCTACTAAGAGGTTTCATGTTCTTGCCCTTTCTTTTTCTTTTCCTGATGACAGAGAGCAGGCGAGCTTCCATCGATATTTTCTTAAAGGCCGCAGGGTATCTGGACTGTGCTGTCCGACATGTTCTTCCACAAATACCCACTGCACTAAGGTTTTCATCAATGCACCAATGCTGGAAAATTCATTGGAATCATTTTTAATGTGTGGCTATTCTGATATCATTAAAACATTTCTTTGCAGGAAAGAATTGCCAGTGGACTTGGCTGAGGGAGCCCTTCGAGCTCTTTGCCTGCAAGCGCTGGGGCAGGTACTAGATTGCTTCTCCTGTGTTAGTATGTTATCCTTAGTATGTGTTATGATGGCTACTTAGAGTAGATTTTCTAGTGGCGGGAAGACCTTTTCTTGCAGAGCATATAGCTGGTTATCCACTCGCTACACATAATATTGTCGAACAATTTTTTACTGGTGCGCAATATCTTATCTTGGTGGACTTGTAGAACTTTGCATCAATTAAGAGCCAATCACACCACTTTCCCACATCTAACATCATGAAATTGGATTTGCCTTTCCAGGAGATCCATTGGTTCAAGTCACTAAAATATTTAAAGCATTAAAGTATCTCCTACCCCTCTTTTTTTTGGGGTGAGAATTGTGTTTGCCAACTGTTAGGAGATGGAACTAAATGAGATTGCAACAGGGAAGCTATAGAATATTGTGGTTAAGCTATACTCCATGTTTTCTTTGTGTATTGATTCTGGTGTGATGTTCTTTTTGCAGTCTTCTGGCTTTTTATGTCTCCTATCTGTTTCTGATTCAGGGTGTTGATATCCAACTTGGAATGGCAATTGATAGTGCTAAAGCTACTCTTGCAGTGAAGCGAAGGCTTGCATGTGAGATGGTTAAGTACTGGCAGCAGGTATGAAGGAGTTGACCTTTCGTCATTGTTGGTAGACTCTAACCATCGTTTAGTGCCTGCAGAGTTTGAAACCTTATGAAAATGATTATTTAAATATGATTAATCGTCATTCCGTTGTTGTATCATTCTTCCCTCCTTTCTTTGCTTATTAATGACGCCTATCAGTTTTTGTAGTTAATTTCTGGACGAATTTTATTTGACTGACAACCACAAAAAGATAAGATTCATAGTATTGTGTACTTTATCTGGAGCTGGATTTTAACTTTGGGTTGCAGGATCAAGTTATTTTGTGTCCAGATACCTTGATCAATAGGATGAGTATGTAGTGATAAGTGACATTGGTAGACCTGAATAGAACACCCTGGTTGAGCAAGAAACACCGTAGGATGGAGAGCAGATATCTAAGGAGGTGGGAGGAGAAGAGGAAGGGTAGAATGACACTTGAAAATATTTCGAATTACATCATAGCAGTGTTGAACATATGACACAAGTTATATAGTCCTAATCTGAAATCTGGAGTCAATAGATTTAAATACTACATGTAACATTCCATCTCACAAATACTTGAATACTGTTCTAACATGAAAATCTCCTGTTACAAGAGTGTTTATCTGTTGGTTTAATATCAGTAAGACCTCGGTACATAGATGTATCTGGATTTTCTGTTTGTTCTTCATGAAATTAGCGAATCTTGCCTTCATTTCGCCCTTGTGGTAAACAAAACCACAATTTCTTGTACTGACATTTAATTGCTCCTTTTTTTTCCTTTC
The DNA here is from genome assembly GCA_028386065.3 of Turnera subulata. Taxonomy (NCBI): domain Eukaryota; kingdom Viridiplantae; phylum Streptophyta; class Magnoliopsida; order Malpighiales; family Passifloraceae; genus Turnera; species Turnera subulata. The sequence continues at coordinate 119,631 of JAKUCV010007315.1, forward strand.
TTCTTGAAGGCTCAAGATAACATTATGCCTCTTCCTCTGGCAAATGGCTGGGGGGAAAAGCACCAATTATTCATAAAGTGGAAGTACGTGGAATCAAAGGTAAATTACAATTTGTTTGAGATGAATTTTGTATTCTCCAGCTAAAGAATCCAATTAAAACAGTTTTCATTTCATTTATACTCTTTCACCACCAGGCTGCAGCATATTATTATCACGGCTTGATTCTCGATGAAGGGAACACAGAAAAATCTCATGGGATGGCTGTAGCTGCTTTGCAAGCTGCAGATGAGTGTTTTAAGGAAAGTAAGAAGGCATGTGAGGCATTCCATGCAGCTCCTCCTTTGTCAAGGTAACCTAATCATGCTGGATGTCATACCTTGCCTCTCGTTGACCAATATTGCATTATGTGCCTGTTCATCATTTTTCGTATTGTTTAAGAAACTTTTCTTTAGAGTTATCTGGTAATGAAAATATATGTTTGCAAAAAGAAAAGTTTCTCAAACAATACGAAATGAAAATATATGTTTGCAAAAAGAAAACTTCAACAGTTACCAATTCAAATAGGAAGTCAAGTTACATCCAAACTATCAAAAAATTTCATACTCATCTAAACACTTAAGGCACTTCTGTTGTTACCCAGTTTTGGCTATTAATGCATATGGCTCCGTGGTCTCTCTCTCTCCCTCTCCCCTCTCTTACATTATAGGAAGAAGTTCACTTGGATTCATGCGGTTGAGCATGTACATTGTGTTAAAAAAACTACTAATGATACAGCTCACTTTGAGATTTCTGTATGGCAGTGGTAGAGCAAAATGTAGAACATCTAGAAGAAGTCCTTTTATAAGGAGTCCAGTGATCACTTTTTTGGTAAGACAATAATAAAGAGCTCCAAGAGAACGCAACCTAAGTTCAAAACATGAAAATTTGAGTTACAAGAGAGTGCGGCTACTAAAAGATATCTCTCAAAACATCTCCAAAGCCGTTGTCTGTTCCAACAATTATTTCCCTTATCAATTATCCTATTCTATTTGCATTGTTGAGCTTCCATTGGATTGAATGTCTGGTCTGTGCATAGCAACGGTACCCATCAAGTGCACTACCCCAATATACCAGCTTCACTATTTCATCACTTCGTTTCAAGGTATCTTGCAGTTTTCTTTGTTACAGCACTTTAGGCAGTAAGAGAGATGTATATAAGTGCATGTGTTGCTCGTTGCTTGGGTTGATTGGTGTCTGAAGTGGACATATGCGCAAACTTGACATTGAAGTTCTTTTCATGTATTACTTGTGTCTCTTTCATGTCCCTCTAACTTGTCCAAAAATCCCGACAAATTATCTCATTTGCACTTAACTTATCTTGAGGGGAAGGTGCTACGTTGGACTGCACTGCACCCCATACTTGCTATGTCAGATTATATTTAGTCTAATGGTATTCAGATCCAAAGTTTTGACATAATCTATCCAATCCTAAACTGGGTTCCAGTGTGCTTTGCCCACAAACCAAATCATAATGCATCTAACCAGTTTAGAGCTTGTACTTTAGCATAAAAAGAAAGAGCTTGTACTTAGTGTTTCAGTGCCATCATGTTCTATGAACTTAGGTACTATGTACTGTTAGACCTTGTGTTCCAAATTATGCAGTGTCCTTAAGTGAACCTTCGCACAACTTAAGATCAAGATAGTCTGCATGCCCATCCTTATATTTAAAATGTTTTTGCAGAAACCCACCGCTTTGGGGAACCATGAAGTATCTCTCTGAGAAGATTCCGAAAGACACTTCTAGCAAGGTTCGGATAAACCGTGATCTATACTCTCATCAAAAGTAAGCAAATCAACTTTCTTTTCAATTGTCTTTCATTGGCTATCAAGTGGGAGGGAAGATCAATTGATCCTGTGAACTGTGGTTTTGGTGATGCTGGCTGCAGAATCATGGAGACAGCACCAACGCTGCCTGATTTTGCTTTGGCACTGAAACCTGACGATTATCAGCTCCCTCCAGTACATCCTTCTTGGAATGAGGAGAACATTGGTGCAGGGCACGCCAGTTCCAATCACCTAAAGGGTGATCGAAGATAGGGCCACACATGATGTTGTCAGGAACAAGGAAGATGAGCAAAAGCCAATCTTACAACATGGAATGGCGGTTCAAAAAGGTGAACCATGCTTTAATTGCGTATCAAAGATCCGGGGAATCTTATGCCCCACCCAACCCCGCCATTTTCTTTACTTTGTTCCTTTCTTCTTGTCTCTTCTTCAAGGGTTTGTAAATTATCTTGCAATGGAGCACTGTGCTTGCTCCTGTCCTTTGTTGATGCATGCTACTGGAGAAGGGGTGATATGTTTTCTTTTTTCATCAATTAATTTGCAACTAGCAAAAATTGGCCTAGTTTGATAGAGAAACTTGTGTGTAAACGTTGATTACAGTAATAAGAGGTCATTTTCATTGCCAGTTCGCCTCTTTTCTCCAAATCCCATATTTTGACGCTGATAAATGAATATATATACACACAATAAATTCTGCATTTGTTTTGTCTGCAAGAAAAAGTGACGCTGCCAAATATATTATTCGTTTAGGGTTAAAACCGGACCAATGACAAACACATCATTTTCCATTTTGTTTCTACCTAAACTACAACAGAGCAAGCCATTATTTGAGAGAAAAAAAAGTGTGTATGAAAGGAAAGATTTCAGTGATTGGCCTCTTATAGTTCGAGCTGAATGAATTTCATGAATTTTGGTCAAGGTACATGAGTCGCAAAATGAAGTTCCAGCCCGTGCTGGTGCTGGTGCTGAAAGTATGCCCCGACAGCAGGGGTTTTGTACAGTTTTGGATGCGGTGAATGTAATCAAAACTCGGCGTAAGTTTCACAATTTTAATGTATAAATTGGACATGGCAAATCTTGCAAGAAGATAACTAACAAACACAACGCTTGTAGCAAAGATTCCACAAATTGCAATTAGAGTGTGCGTGTATGAATCATGGCAGTGAGTAGTTGTCAATTTACCGCAAAATTTGCAGGTGCTTAAATCGAAATGCCAAAGACATTGCATACTATCAATAGGCAGACTGCAGCCAGCCAATTTACTCAGCATACTCAAAGATACAACTGAATAGTTATATTGTATGCTACAGGAAAAAGGAAAAAGAGCTCTGCCGGTTGTATTTCCACTTTTCGGTCCTCGTAATTCACTAGTGAAGAAGCAACCGACTTGGGACCTCTGGCGTTTTCCAGCATAACACATTTGCGTCCTTCCCTGAAGATCAAAGAGTCCCTAATCTTTGCTCCAATATTCAATCAATTTCATTTTCCACAGCATTTCCACCATCCTCAGCCAGCTCCTTCTCTTTTTCTTGTTGCTCTGGAATAATACGAACATATTAGATCACACTTCAGACATGAGATGAAATGCACAGAAAGTTGCGTGAAACAGATTAGCAGAAACCCATAATCAATTATGACAAGAAATCACTATTTTGAACACTTTATCAGAAGGTCGGTTCTGCAAGTGCAAAGAACCAAAAAGCTAAAAGTAGCTAATCCTAACTGCCAGATGGATCATATGAAACAGAAAGGAACCAGTACCAACAGTAAATGTCATAATTCATCATCTCAGCTAAACCTGATGCATAAGTATTAAACAAAACCACATAATTTTCAGAGGAACAGATAAACCTGAAACATCTTAATGTTCTAATAGTCCTGCTAATTTAATCAAAAATAAAAAAAGGAAAAGCTACAACGCTCCAGCTACTATTCCCTAAGAAGTTCTCTTTCAACACCATCTAACCTGCCTGATTTACAGGTACAGTGAAAGATACTACTTTTTCCTTCTGGCTGCTACTATAGCAACATTCAAATTAGATACTACTTTTCCAGCTACTAGAGAAATATTCAAATTAGGTTTAAACAAGGTCGAATCAGATAATATAGGATCTGAATACATTACCCATAAGTTTATACAATGCTTTCACTGTGCGTCTTTCAAGCTTGTCAAGCTTCTTCTGCACATCCCTCCGCAAGTCCCAGTTTGGTTTCTTTGGCGCAATGTTGAGAAACGGATCCTGAGGATGCAACCAAAACGATTCAGAACAATAGATCCACAAAGAAAGGACACAAAGAAGAGGGTACTGCTATGGAAGTTCCAATAAGCACCTCTTTCTTCTCCGGAGATGGAGGTGCTACTGCAACAGGATCTTCAAACTTTGGTAACACTGGGGGAGCAAGCTTAGCCTCCTGAAGTTCCTTGTCTTGAGGAACATAGTTTCGAAACTTCATGGTAGGATTACTAAAAAGCAAACAAATGGCGATTAAATAAAAACAAGTTATCACCAAAGTAGCATTCAGATGATTGTACGCCAAACCTACCCACCTCTAACTAAATTAAGCATATAAGAGTTGTATTCTCCTACAGCACATCTTGACTACCATAATTCTTCAAATTAACTTCCAAATCCAACCGACAATCGTTCATAAACAGTAACGGATCACCTAGCTACATATTAATTGTCATTCAAAACTAATCAATTTTTTAACAAGAAAGAAACATACCATCCTTCGCATCTTAGCAATTTACAGTAGATTCAATCATACTTTGGAGCGTACTCCTTTCTATAGCTCTAAGTTTAGACCCCAAATAAAAAGCAAAATAAAGAAGAGGAAGAAAATACACCCACCTTTCTTTATCAGCTTCATTCTCACTAACTGCAACAGACCCCTCCTCGGGAGTTTCCAGCAATTGCTGAGCAGCTTTAAGAGCACGAAGCCTCTCCTGCCGCGAGGCCGCGGCGCCTTCTAGAGACTCTTCTTCCGAACCCATTACTCCACACCTACAACACAGATAACCCTACACATATCATAACACAGAATCAACCGCGAGAGAGATTATCATGAAAAAGCTCTACCCTTGAAGGAAAACAGAGCATACCCACAAATTAAAATAGCCAAAAAAGACTAACCTTTTATGGAATTATTACAAAGCAGACACACAGTCACAGAGATTGATTGCAGGTTCTTCGAAATTCAAAGCAGGCTCTTCTCTCTCTTGTTGTGTTTCTGGGAGCACATAAAAGCAAATTTTTTGGGGTTTTAAGCACCGACTTAACTGTCCTTTTTTATGATTATTCTGGAAGGCCCAAAGGCCGAGTATGGACTAAACTTTGGGCCTTCTTGTTTCGCTAAAAGTACGGCGTCGTATTAAATACTCATCCAAACGGCCCATTCTACCAGGAGACCAAAATGTGTTCACCGGCCCATTAGAAAAGCCCGAAAAGCTCTCTCCCCAAAACAAAACCAGTACGAGGAGGCTCGAGTTCATTTTGAAGTGACGAGAAAAGCATAACTCTACTAGACCAGTAATGGAGGAAATCGAAGCAGCGAAGAAGAGATGCACCACAGTAATACACAGAATAACTAACTTACCTGAACGCACCAACATCACCAGCTCATGCAAAGGCACACTCCTCAAACTCGCCCAATCCGAGCTCAGCTTCCTCTCTCGCTGCCACCGCAACAACTTCCCTCTCAGGTTCCCTTTTTCTTCCTCCCTCCATTTCCTTCTCTTCAAGCTCACTTTCCCCACAAACATTGAAGTGATTAAATTCGGTTGTTCTTTCGTTTCAGCACAAACATTGGCCACCTGGAGGCTGTCGTTCACCTTCTCCACCACCCGCTCGTGACCGGAGTCTCCCGTGTTTGCAAGCCCGTCCCTCTGTCGGAGAACGTCCATGTCGATATAATTTGTACTTTCAACAAAAACCCGGCTTGGATTGTTGTTTCTGATAGGAACCCAGATTATGTTTTCTGGGTTTATGACCAGAGTGGCCGTAAAGGTTTGAAATTGAGACTCGAACAGATACTGGGTGCTGCTGCGCGGTGTTCTCAGGCTATGAGGCCTTGTTCTGTTATTCTGTTCTTTTCGCGCGGGATTGGGGGGTTTGTGTCTGAGAAGATGAGGGAAGAGTTCGGGGCGCGTGAGATTGGTTTGGAGTTTGGGTTCTTTGATTTTGATTGCTTCGGCGAGGAAGGATTGGGAGGGGAATGGGTCAATTTGGTTGCGAGACCGTATGGAAAGGCCTGTGTGCTTGAAATAGAGGTTGATTGTGTGAGGAATTTGAGAAGCACTGGTCTTGATCCTGCTGTGATGGAGAGACGAGGAGATGTCAATGATGAGAACTTGGATGATATTGATGGTTTTGGTCGTGTGATTTCGGGGTTGAAGTTGTGCTCATCGATGAAAGATAAAGCTGCGGGATTTTCTGACAGTGATGATGGTGATTTTATCAATTTTGATACAACAGCATTAATTGCTCTGGTTTCGGGTATCAGCAATGGTTGTGCTGAGAAACTTTTGGCCACTCCACAAGTTGATTTGATACAGCGGTTTAAGGGAAACGTTGAATTTGTGATTGGCCAGGTGGTGTTTCTAAACGTTTTTGCTTGATTTTGTGTTTCATTTGTACTTGGGTGACGGAACATTTTCAGCTTCTTAATTGGTTGCTATTGATTGTTTTAACTTGAGTTATGCATGTTCTGCAAATGCAGTTTTTCATGCAAGCTTTGTAGGCATGATGCAGTTACCGCCCAAGTTCAGTTTGATTTGACATTTCTCTACTCTCAACCTCTTGCCAGGTCATGTCTGAAATACAGAGTCCAATACTTGGCGAACTGGATAGCATATTATCTGGAAAGAAAGGCATAATATGTGAAAGCGTTCTTTCAGAGTTTAAAGAGTTGGTATCTCTGTGTGGAGGGCCTAATGAAAATTTAAGAGCCCACAGAATTCTGAGACGACTCATGTAAGTTGTTATGTTGGTAAATAAGTTAAGCTACTGAAGCTGGTCCAGAACGTTTATAGGAACTAGGATATTCTTGGGTTTCAATTATTTGGAAAGGATAGTGCTTGACTTCTTGTAGGATATAGTTAAAAACCTACAAATGAAGTCTAAAGGAAATAGGCAAAGTCCAAAAAAAAAAAAGCATAGTGCAACATTCACTTTTTTCTTTCTTGCTTTGTTTGTTTGCCTTAGTCTTTAGAAATAAACCTGAATTTTGGTTTCATGCAGCAATGCGAAAGATGCCACAACTTATATGAAAGCGTTTGGCTTTGTTCTAGCTGCTGATGTTATATTTCTGGGTTGATTGCATTCTGTTTCCATAAATCCAAGTATAAGTTGCTTTTTTCAACAAATACTATGGATTTGTCACAGGGTTGTTCCAGATAATCCTTCAGAACGCATGATGGGCCTTCCAACAACGCGAAAGTTGGCATTGAAGAATAAGGTCGTCTTTGGGACTGGTGATCACTGGCATGCTCCTACTTTAACAGCAAATATGGCATTTGTCAGAGCAGTTTCACAGACAGGGATGCCCCTCTTTACAATTCAACACAGACCTCGGGCTCTAACTGGAGACTAGACATATACAATGCAACTAGTCAGAACAACTATATCTGAATCTGAAGAACTACCGCGAATGCTGCCGTGCATTTGCCTCTGAGTGCTCAGGCACACCTGTTGTACCAGCATTCAACTCATTGTGTCAAGTTCTGCATCCTGCGGCTTGATCTCTGGCTTCCATAATGGAAGAAAGTTCCTAATAGCTTTACAGTTGTAGATAATTGAGCCAAAGTAGGATACTTCAGTTTAAGTATCTTCAATTAATAGTAGTTTTTTGTTGGATTATTGCTTACAGTTGCAGAAATATGATGCTATTTTCACTATTGTTCGAGTTATTTAATGATTTGTTCACTAAGCATATAGCTGTTTTTGTGGCCTTTTTGTCGTCTTCTTCTGCTGAAGACATAATTTCTTGAGTTAGATAGAGTCTGGTCACCAATCAGCCTCTGGTCTAGATGCTGTTTTGACTATTTTCTTCTTCCTCAAAACAGAAGAGTTAGAGAGGAATAAATAAGATATAAGATGTCGCAACAGTTTCACAACTGTTGATTCTATAACAAAAAATCTTCCCATATGGGATATAATTTGAAGAACAAAATGGAGGGGAAAAGAATAAGATAGAAACTAAAGAATCCACACAAGATGATACAAATACATGAAGTGAAATTCAAAGCTAAACTGTATACTTTAATTCAGAGCTTTAATCTAAACTTGCAATTACTTGCTTTGATGCTGATGATATTGTTTGTGCTTAAGCTATCCACCACTAACATGCAATCCCCCAAGATCTTCACCTTCCTCAACTTTAAACTCCCAAGTTTGACAGCTACTGGTGCAACAACTTTAAGATCCAACGGAATGCGTCCCGTTTGTTGCTGCTCCTGCAATGCTGTCATCAATGTGCTCCCAGACTCTGCTTGGCCTGTCAAGCTCACGTCTAGTTTTGTTATGTTTTGGTGACCTTGGTAGAATCTTGGTATGGAGCCTTCACAAAGCTTGGCGTTAGTATACCATACACTTAACCGGCCACCTTTCTCGTAGAATATTCCTATCTTCTTGTTGGGGTTATTGGCTGTGACCTTTACGTTGAATTTAGCATACAGGGTCATGTCAAGATTGAGCCTTAGATCGCTTATCCTCAAGCTGTCAACAGAGTACTTGGGAATTTTCGGCTGGAATACGAGGTAAAGAATGCCGGCAGTGGCTCCAACAATTACAAGGAGAAGGACCAGGAGGCCTATTGTCCAACACAAGCACCTGCAGAAGCAGCTCCTTGAGGTTGGTGGTTTTGGCTGGATGACTGGCAGAATCGGAATGGTACGGGGTGGCATTGGAGGGTGCTGGTGAACAGGAATTTCCTTTTCGGAGGAGGCCGCAGAGCCTTGAGGCACTAGTGGTGTTGTTGGTCGTTGTGCTTCCACATCTGCGGCAGGATGTATTCTCTGCTCTTCTCCCATCACTTGCACTTGTTTCCTTATTCTGTATAGAAATTCTGACACCAGTTGCTCGTTATATGAGTTGCTGCGCCAAATTGCATTAGAGATAATTGGCAGTCTATGGATGCCATTTTATAGGAAAACATGCAGTTGACTACTATTTCTAAGCGTGACTTTCTTGCCCGGATCATTTACAATGGCAGATGCTGTAGTGTGGAGTTCATGGTTTCCCTTTGGGCTACTAGCTTTTTGGTTTCAAAGGTCTCATCTTGCTCACCTACTAACATACACACAAAAGTTAATACATGGAAGTAGGTCAGCTAAGAAGGGAGCTTGCAATCAAATTTCAACATCGTGTCTCCCTACGAACCTTCCAATAACATGCTCCACCGTTAGATATTTAAAAAGATACCCCATGAATAGGTTAGGTCACCTTAATTCTTGTACTTAATACATAAGCACGTGAAAGGAACACCTCCCAGAAATCATTAGTGTGACAAGTAGCACCCTTTTTGTTTTGCCCTTTTGAAGAGTAAAAGAGGGTACATAAAATATCTGCGTGTTTCTGGTCTTCATGAACAGAGAAGGAAAAACAATATTGATAAAGGTCAGTGCTCGCATAATTGTTGGTCCATTTTGCTTCTTAAAAACCAGAAGGGAAGAACATTTGTTCATTTTGCAATTCAAATGTATGAATGTCAGTCCATTTTGCTGAACTGGCATACCCTTCCCTTCTTTAGGGAGGCATATATATTTCATTATAATGATTCAATTGAATACAAGTCGCTTGCAAGGATAGACATTACATACACCCAAATACTTTTTTATTGCATCATTGCAACATACAAGAAGCAGTTAAAAGAGCGAATACTTTGTTTAAAAAAAACATTTTTTTTTTCCTTTTTACTATTATGCATTTCAGATCTAATAACAATAATAGCTTAATTTTAGTTTTTTTTTTTCCTGATTGTTTCTTTAGTCTTTACTGCAACTTAACAATATGTTAAAATTATACTTTTTTATCCATGTGAGAGATAGCATTAAAAAAACATCAATTCGGTGACCAGGCAAATTCTGAAACAAAACAGAGGACAAACCAGTTAGTGGTGCCTCAAAATAAGAAATACCAAAGTTAATATATTAAGAACTTGTAAGGTAAGGTGTCAAAGTTATATATTGACTCAGATGTATTGTTTTCACCCCACTGGGTCCATAGATAAAAAGACAGAGCTCTATTTTGGCATGTGGATGACACAACGCAGGCATTTCCCTTCCCTCATGAGCTTAAAAGCCTTGTTGATGTCCTCAAATGGTAGATTATGTGTGATGAACTCGTCAATATGGATTTCCTGCAAGCAAAGTGTGAAGTCAAATGGTAATTACAAGAGCTACTTGGCAATTTTCTGATACCAAAGATGCCTCTATCCAACCTTTGATATCTCTGGTATCAGAAAACCCATGCTAGTTACACACATAGGTCTGCTTCTAGCAATTTGAACAAATTTATCCTCACTACAAAAATAGCTTTACGCATTTGGTAAATAGAGCAGGCAATAAACGTCATTCCATGACATATAGGGGAAGAACATGCAATGTCTTCACCAAGGATATAGATAAAGGCAGATGCGAAGCACTCTTGATCAAAGCCTAAGACAATATAGAGAACTAAAGTAGCTTGAATTAACTAACCCTATCAGGAATTATGATGATGCCGTACCTTCTTCATGTACAAGTCTACTAAAGAAGGAAGATCTGATTTGGGTTTCCATCCCCCAAATAAGGATCCTTTCAAGGTTCTTCCGCCAAGAAATAGTGCATAGTGTGCAGATATTTCGGGCTTCCCTTTTGGTACACCAAGAGTAACAGCTAGTCCCCATCCCTGATGAAGCGCCCCGACCCGTATTTACCGTAACACAGTAAATACGTGCCGAAACTATTCATTATGATAGAACAGACAGTACCTCGTGCAAATACTATACAATAGCAACTATCAATACAACTGTCACCCACACTCGGGGACCTTTATTCAATCCATACACAGTGCTCTCAGCAGCAGCAGATAGTATCAGTAATATACATATCACAGGAAATCAGCAGTACAACAATATATATCACACAGCAGCGGAAAAGTAGTACAGCATCATAAGCAATAGAATAGCAGCGGAAGACTTATGCACATGCAACGGTGGTATGGATCCGGAGTCAGGTGGAGAAGAAAGCAGCAGCCATCGAACGTCGTACCTGAACTACGGAAACAACTTAACCTACGGGATGAAACCCCGCAGGCGAGGGGTGAGTCCGAAGTGCT
>JAKUCV010007315.1:137976-149946 GCA_028386065.3 Turnera subulata
ACTGGTGCTGTTGTCAGCTTCTTCTTCAGTTCATCAAAACTCTTCTGGCAGGCATCACTCCATACAAAGGCTTGGTCTTTCTTTAACAGCTTGGTCATGGGACTAGCTATCAAAGAGAAACCCTCGATGAATCTTCGGTAATATCCTGCAAGGCCAAGAAAACTCCTGACTTCTGGTACCGTCTTAGGCGGTTCCCACTCCAAAACAGCTTTTACTTTGGCAGGATCAACCTTAATCCCATCCCCGGACACAACATGTCCAAGGAATGCAACTTCTTCAAGCCAGAACTCACATTTGCTAAACTTGGCATACAACTCCTTCTCTCGCAGCCTCTGTAGCACTACCCTCAGGTGCTCTTCATGTTCTTCTCGGTTCTTGGAGTATATCAGAATATCGTCGATGAAGACTACAACAAACTTATCCAAGAACTCGTTCAAGACCAAGTGCATCAAGCACATGAAAACTGCAGGTGCATTGGTCAAGCCAAATGGAACCACTGTGAACTCAAAGTGACCATACCGAGTGCGGAAAGCTGTCTTCGGTATGTCCTTCTCTGCAATCTTGACCTGATGGTAACCAGATCGAAGATCAATCTTAGAGAATACAGTAGCTCCCTGTAACTGATAAAAAAGATCATCAATTCTGGGAAGCGGATACTTATTCTTCACTGTCACCTTGTTCAGCTGTCGGTAGTCCACACACATTCGCAAACTACCATCCTTCTTCTTCACAAAGAGGACTGGTGATCCCCAAGGTGAAATACTAGGTCTGATGAAACCTTTCTCTAACAGCTCATCCAACTGTTTCTTCAACTCTTGGAGTTCTGTTGGTGCCATCCGATATGGTGCCATCGAGATAGGTGTCACTCCTGGCATCAAATCGATGGTGTGCTCCACTTCTCTGTCAGGTGGCAATCCTGGCAAATCTTCTGGAAATACATCTGGAAACTCCCTCACAACCATGATGTCTCCCAAAACCGGAGTCTGAACTTCTTCACCCTTAGCATGGGTCAACAAAACATCTGGACCATGCGACTCCATTCCGACATCCTGATTAGCAGAGATACTACATGTGGTAGCAGCTCTCCCAATACCTGTCAGCAAAATCTTATGTCCACCTTCGGAAGTCAACAATACTTCCTTGGTCCGACAGTTCACCATAGCACTGTACTTTGACAACCAATCCATCCCCAATATGATATCAAAACCTCCCATGTTCATCACGATCAACCGTGCAAGAAAAATCTCGCCATCATATGAAAGCGAAACATCTCTGCACATGTGGGTTAATCTGACTACTATACCCGCAGGTAACCTAACTCTCATTGGACAAACTAAACTCTCACCCGTACAGTTATGTAGTATTGCAAAACTTTGCGCGACAAAGAATACGTAGCACTAGGATCTATCAAAGTATAAGCAGTACTACCAAAGACTGTAAAAGTACCTGCTATAACCTCGGCATCTAGGTCACTTTCAGCATGCTGATTCTCTCCAACCGGATCCATTCGTACCTTATATGAGAATGTATGTGTATGCATATTATACTAACTCATGACAGACTATGCACAAATATTCACAACAACACCCAAGGACCTACTGCCCGCTCCGCTACCAAACTGAAGCGCCCCGACCCGTATTTACCGTAACACAGTAAACACGTGCCGAAACTATTCATTATGACAGAACAGACAGTACAACATGCAAATATCATACAATAGCAACTATCAATACAGCTGTCACCCACACTCGGGGACCATTAATCAAACCAACACAGTGCTCTCAGCAGCGGCAGATAGTACCAGTAATATACATATCACAGGAATTCAGCAATACAACAATATAAGCAATAGAATAGCAGCGGAAGACTTATGCACATGCAACGGTGGTATGGATTCGGAGCCAGGTGGAGAAGAAAGCAGCAGCCATCGAACGTCGTACCTGAACTACGGCAACAACTTATCCTACGGGATGAAACCCCGCAGGCGAGGGGTGAGTCCGAAGTGCTCACCGACCAAGGATAAACAGTGATATGCAAGCAACCGTAATACTTAAAAGCAAACACAGATAAGCAACAACATATCTCAACAACTGAATCAAGGCCAAAAGAATGCTTATTTATTATTACCAATTTTATCTTCCGGGCCCCCGTCACTGGACAAGCTAGGGTCGTACCTGGTAATCAATTAATTCCGGATGCTAGGTCAAACCAATCCTCATATCAATCAACCGGATATTCGGCATATCCGAGCCACCGCGGATATTCGGCATATCCGAGCCACTGCGTATTCGGTATACCCCAACCTCAGGCGACGTCATGCCAACCAGATATTCGGCATATCTGAGCCTCAGCGGATATTCGGCATATCCGAGCCACCGCGGATATTCGGCATATCCGAGCCACTGGGTATTTGGTATACCCTAACCACAGGCATGACGGGCCAATCAAACCAAAAACCGACCATAGCATCCCAAAATTAATTTTCAAACCATCGGGTCGTACCACTACTTTCCACATGACAATTATATCAACATCTCAAATCAATTCCAATCTCAATTCCAATTTCTTTTTCACAATTTCCACAGTCAATAGTTCAACATCAATCTCAGCATAATATCCACAGAATCAATATCATAGCTCAAGGCAACAGTAATACCACAGCAGTAATCAAACATCCAACAATTCAGCAGTTCAATCGAACAACAAAGCACACAAGTATTACAGGCAACATAACAAGGGTTATCCATCCTCACCTTAGCCGATATCAACTATGAAATTGTTCAGCAAGTTCCAAGTCCGGTTCCTCAGCAAACTGTTCGTTATTAACTCCTATATCAATCAATAATATGCACACATAAGATGGTATGCAAATGTTATTCTAATACTGTATACCGTAAATTAAATACTAACTCAGCTCGGTTACTCTCCCGGATTAGTTCCATTATTATCATCATTCACCATTTATTTCAAGTGCCGAAATATCATACTGTACTTATTCCCATACCCGGTTACTATTCCGGTATTTTACTACCTTGATAATACCCTTTCCAAAATTTATTTCCTAGGTATGTACTTTCCAAAATATTATTTCTTCAAATTATTATTTTTCTTCCATACCATATATTAGTTCCCAAAATTATCTCCTCAAAATATTTATTTTCCATTCCATAATATATTTTCCAAACCTCATTTTTATTTTCTTCCATTTTATTCCTCTTTCCCAGATTTCATTTTCTTTTTATAAGTTATATACCATGTAATTTCTTTTCCAAAATTAATTTCATCAAACTAATTATTTTTCCACAATAAATCAGAGTATTTAGATTATTTCTATATTTCTCCCAGAATTATTTCCCTAAAATATATACCTTATTTCTATTTTTCCTTCCTTTTAATTTTATTTCAGATTTTATTTCCCCTTATTTCTTTTTTTTTTAATTTAAGCGGACTGGGCCTAAGTGTCCAAGCCCAGCCCAAACCCATAAGAGCCCAAGCCAACAGGTTGACCAGGCGCAGCAGGCCCAGCAAGCAACGGCCCGAGCCCGTCACGCCCAACCAACCACTCGCGGCCCAACAGCCCAAGACCCATCAGCATGGAACCGGGTCACCCACGACCCGCGACCCTCTATCCGGGTCAGACCCGTCACAACACCACGGGTTGCTCACCTTGGTGGTTGCAGATGACGGCGCGTCGGACGGCGAGCAGCGAGGCGGCAGCTACACGGCAAGGCGCGCGCGACGGAGAACACGGCGTGAGCAGGGCGTCTGGCAAGGGAGGCCGGCGGCGGGGCGAACCTCCTGTCGGGTTCGTCTCGTCTTGGACGGCGGCGAGATGCAGGAGGAAGGGCGGCCGACGAGGAAGAGAGGAAGGAGAGGGGAAGGCAAGGCGCGGCTGAGAGGAGGAAAGAAGAGGAGAGGTGGTTGGTGGTGGCCGGTGTGGCTCACGGCCACGGTGGAAAAAAAACGGAAAAGAAAGAAAAAAAAAAGAAGAGGGGAAGGAGATGGTGATGACGTGGCCTGGTGGTGAGTGTTGTTGTTTGGTTTTTTTTTTTCTTTTCTTTTCTTTCCTGCTTCAAACGATTTTGCAGGAATGGAGAGTTTTTTTTTTTGTTTAAGTTGGTTGCAGAAGAAAATTTGGCAGAGGAGGAGAATTGAAGAAGAGTATGATGATGTGCAGGTAGTGGCGTGTAAGGCTGAACTGAAGAATAATTTAAAGACAACAGAATCATTGATAAGTCACAGGCTGAATAGGAATTGGCGGCTGAATAATTGAACTTCAATTATGCAGTTACTATGCTGCATGTGAAGTGTGACCCACCTGGACCAGAAAATATTCGGTATACCCACTTATCTTATTTCTGGTCCAATAATTCGAGAATAAACCCGGCTTTTTCCGAAGATTCCCGGACCCGGAAAAATCCCAACTTGGTCCGTAAAATCCGCAGAAAATTCCCGAACGTGGGGCCATGCTCGATTTCGGAATCCAATACTCAATTTACCATAATTTAATTACCCAAGATTAAAAATCAATGGTAATTTACTGTACATTAACTTAAACAGTCCCGGTAAAAATGAAATTTTTACCTGGGCTGTTACATATTTTATTTCAGTTATTTACAAAATTATTATTTGTTTTGTGAGCATCATAGAATTGTCTGTCAGGAGATTGACCTATTTATTATTTACTTATTAATCTTGTTCATATTAATATTTAAGAGATTTTTGTATCACCAATTTTGTGAGCATCGTACTCATGCAAACTCGGAGAACAATATAGATTCTATAATCCTTTATTTAAGATACAATAATATTGTTTTTCTTTTTTTTTCACAAACTCTCCGATTAAGAATAGGAGACGGATGGGATTAACCACTTAAAATCAAACATTAAGAATCAAAACCGCTATCTCTCGGTCGACCTAGTAAATTTGGAATTCCAATCTCAATTCGGTTTTGGTTTGGAATTCCTATCTCAATTCGGTCTGGTAGTTTATTAAACACAATCCAAACTTCTATATATACAAATCTAAACTTCTATTGAAATAATAGATTTCCAAAAGCACGCATCCTCGTCTCGTCTCTCTACATTAAACCACAACTCCCTATCGTTTCAATCTCTCTACATTGAACAACAAGTCCCTATCGTTTCAATGACGACGAACTTTAGCCAAAGAGGAGTGAAAATTCCAGGCGCAGAAGGCATCGAATGTGACGTATTGGTCACTTCTGAGCCGGAATCCATTGCTAGATGGATATTCAATTTCCTTGTAAAGCATAAAGTCATGCTTGATGATGCCGAAAGCTACACTGCATTGCTCGAACAAGGAGTATTTAGCATTAATCGGAGAACCTTGGGTCTGCGTTCCAATCACTGCGTAATCGCGGCTCTCGATATTGATTTGCCTGTCAAAAACCATCAAAACAACAATCCTGATGGAGTTCCTCTCGTAGCGAGGAAGGTCGATACTGACATCCCAATTCGAGGTCCTTATGGTGCCCTATTTCCTCCCTTACGTTGGTTCGATATTGATTGGCGGCTTGTCAAAGAGCATCAAAAGATAAATCCTGATGCCGCTGTATTCCATAAATTCGATATTGATCAGCTTGTCAAAAACCAAAACAACAAAAACAAGTCTGATGGCACTAGATTTTGTTGTATGCCTCCCGTACTGAGGGGCTACGATTGGCCTGTTGATGATGGCATTCCAGTTCCTGATGATGATGGCATCCCAGTTCCTCCTCCGGTGCTGAAGCTGAGTGGCCT
The DNA here is from genome assembly GCA_028386065.3 of Turnera subulata. Taxonomy (NCBI): domain Eukaryota; kingdom Viridiplantae; phylum Streptophyta; class Magnoliopsida; order Malpighiales; family Passifloraceae; genus Turnera; species Turnera subulata. Next base: position 143,740 of record JAKUCV010007315.1, read on the forward strand.
GGATCCCACCACCAATACAGTTACTTGCGCAATCTTTCAATTCCAAGCCGGGAAAGAGATTCCAGTATGTCTTAGAAGTTTCCTCCAACTGTCGTGCATGCACTTCCTCATGGAGAATCCTGACAAGCTTAGCTATCTTAAGCGGTCTCTCAACCTTGGAGCTATTAAAGCCTACGATCTTCAACGCATTGCAGCGCACAAATACAAGGACGACACAATGAGCCTTGAACAATTGCTTCACAGAGCGGCCCAGATTACAACGTATGTAAAGCCTGCAGCCGTCGTGGAAAGCGACTGGTCAGGTCCTCTAACTCCAACACAGTGCATCTATGCAGCTGCAGACTGCTATTGGATTATGCACCTCCTGCACTTGCTTGAACTTGATCAATGGGCAGAGTAAATGTATCAGTTGGACTCTGTAGGTGTTTACACCAAGACCAAAATCGTAAAGGCCCATTTGTTTGGTCCAAGACCAATGTCCACTACAGGTCCAAGATCAGTGTCGTCCGCAGGTCCAAGATTGATGTCATCCGCAGGTCCAAGACCGATGTCATCCGCAGGTCCAGGACCGATGTCATCTGCAGGTCCAGGACCAATGTCATTCATCGGGCTAGGGTCGGTGCCTTGGGTCACTCGTCTGTCATTGGACTAAAGCCCGATATCCAATACAGGTCGTGGGCGCTGGATTGGGATCGATAAGTCCGATGTTTTATGCTGGATGGTCCTTGAACTCGAATTCGAATTGTGAGTTTGGATATTGGTAATCAAGGATTGACTTGTGATCAGGGAATTCCACAGATCGCGTTTGAGCCTGCGCAATCTTCCATGATTTCTCTTGGGATTTGAAAGTTAAAAGGGGAGTGCCAGGATTAGAGGGTATTCCGCTTCAAGTGGTGTTTAGAATTTGAAATAAGGGTTATGAGGCGTTTTGTGATTTTATTAATTATTTTGAGATAACCTATTTAAGGTTATGGATAACACTTGTACCGGGATGGCAAATTCCTCAATGAAAGAACAATTTTTACCTTTTATTAGTTTATCATTATCATGCTTTCTTAGTTTAGTGTAACTTAGAAAACCCAAAACACAAAACCCGATTTAGGGCGTTTGACGTTCGTCCGTTCGGCCTTTCATTCAAAGGTCGGATTCGGTTGTCGGTCTGGCCTTTTCATCGGTCGGATCGGCAGGTCAGCATCAAAACCCAGTCCAGGACGCGCGACACCGTCCGTTCGGCCTTTCAACGGTCGAATCTGGTCATCGGTTTGGCTCATCAAACAGTCGAATCGGTGAGTTGAGGGTCGCTCGCTGTTCGTGCGCGAACAGTTTTTGGCACGCCCGGTGGGACCCACACGTTCCACTACAGAAGTCTTGTCGCTGAGCACTTACCATACCCGAGATGAGAAGAATTTTTCTTTTTTGAGCATTCATCATGCCAGAAACCAAGGAAGATTCGGAACTTCGACAGGCTATAATTGAGATTATGGCCGAAAGACTAGCATTAGGGCTTTCTCTTTGGGAAGGTCTTGACGACCACGATTCTCTCACAAGTGAAGAGGATGAACACCACCGTCATGGTCTCCCAAGCACGTCAGAACAAAGGGGGCAAGGCCAAGACCAATATTGGTCAGGCAGCAACCATTTAGGCCGGTCTAGCCATGATCGTCCTGGTAAGGATGATGATCAACCATGCTTTGATGTGTACCCCGAGGGGGATCAACTAATGGATGATCAATATTTTGATCTTGGCCATCCAGATTCTAGTGATGACGAGGTAAAACCTGCCCACCAAGGGGGCAGTACAGATCCAGGCCCTCATAAAGAAGAATCGTCACCATTGGCTTTGCAAGGTAAAGGCCATGATGCACAGAGCATTGCTGCTGGCCAGAGCCACCAGGTTATTCCCAATAAGAAGGACCAACAGACAATGCCTGGTGTCCAGGACCGAAAGACCGCCGCTTGTGGTCAACTTGCCACTACAAAAGGCCAGAACTGCCAGACCATTCCCAAGGGCTGGAACCGTAAGGCCACACCCAATGGTTATAGCCGACAGATTCTTGGTTCTGGCTATGTACAGAATAGGTCACTCAACACCCCCAAGCCGCAGATCGAGGTCACAGATTCTGGTGCAAAGATCAAGCCAAGGGCAGTAGAGGTCAACGATGAGGTAACACGGTGTTTTGAGTGCAGCAGGATCATTCCTAAGGTGCAGCTCCGATCCGAACCAGTTGATAGTAGGCCTCCGTCCAGGTTGATCAGGCCCCTAGCTCCCAAGGATCGTAGGTGGCATGTGAACCAGCCGAGGAAGCAACAACGACGAATTCTGGTTTCCCCACACGCACACTTAAGGGATTTGGAGACTCGCTTTGAGCGATTTGGGCTTACCAAGACCCAGAAGAGACGCATGCAGCGCCTGAGGAGGGAACTAGGTGTCAGCCACCAGACATCATTGAAGAGGACAGGAGGACCATTGGCCAAGCCTAGGCCAATCCAGAGTGAAGTTGCAGACTCTAGAAGACCGATAGTCAAAAGACTGGGCACTCAGTCTCATCAGTCATCCAGGTTGTTAGAACAATCTGGGGGACCAACAAACCAACGGCGTTCACTGCCCAAGCAGCAGGTGCAGTCGGAGATCAAACATCCAATAAAAAAGGAGATCAAGTCACACCGTGCACGGCCGTTAACCAAGGTTTGGGTCCCCAAACAAAGGTCTGTCGACTTGGTTGAACTCAAGAAGGATGCTGCTTTTCCTGAGGTGAACAAGGCTGATGTGGAGATGCTACAGGCCATACAATTTGGCTCTTTACCAGTGAAGGCACCGATTTCCAAGAATCTTGTGTTGCCAATCTCTGTTGATGCAGGATCAGACCAGTCACTTTCTTTGGATGGAGATGTCAAGGAAGGAGATGAACCTGATGATGTCATGATACTGGAGCACACAGAGGTCCAACCTTTAAGGGGTGAGCAGTTTCCTTGTTCTTTGCAGCATGGAGTTACGATATTTATATTGGCCTGCATAGTATGTTTGTCTGTGGAGCTCGACTTGGGTTCTAGTTCTTATGCTAAAGGCTGTTGCTTCGTATTTCTGGCTGTGATCGGGTCTTTGCTCCTGTCCGTCGTGGTTGATTTGTTTTAGCCGAACAATAGTTCAAGGCTGAGTTTGGCTGGTGAAAGTTTGTTTTAGAGTGATTGTTGTTCGCAACCAATGCAGACAAATTGTTTTTAAAAGGAAAATATGTGAACCGCTTGTGGCCGATGATGGCCTTTACGGGAATTCTTTGGCTTGGTTGAATGATCGTTATAATTGTTCCACTGTAAAAAAATTTTGGTAGGACGTGGCAAGAAGGCAAGCCATTGTGAAAGAAAACGTTCAACACTGGTGGTAGAAGAACGTTTATCTTGCTCCCGAGAAAGAAGGAAGAAAGAGGACCATTGAGATCGGTCGTGGTTGTTTCTAGACCGTATCGGTCATTGAGGCATAAAAGTAAAAGGGAAGACCGATGGGCATCGGTTGCTGTTGTGAAAAATAATGTTCATATGCGTTTTCGGCCATTATAAATTTGGGTCTCATCGTTTTGTCGCAACAAGCAGTGATCTATGGTTTTGGGGTTAGTGGCGATTATTGGAGATTGGAGATTGCCCCTTGGTGGTTTAATTTTTGAGTTACCATCGACTGTTGGAGATTGGAGATCGCCACTTTCCACTACAAAACAAGACGATGAGAAGTTGGGGTTGTCCACGGCTTGTTTGAACAAGACGTTTTTGTTTTTTACCTCGCCTTTATAAGAAGCGACTTTGGGGAGAGTCACGACAGGTGATTTTGGAGTTACCTTTGATGATCTTGGCGATGATTTTCTTCAGGTAATTGGTACGGGAGAGGTTATGGAGAAATTTGATTTGGAGATGGTTTCTTGGAGATAAGCTTTGGAGGTGATGGCGGCCATTACTTACTCCATAGATCGATCTGTGGAATCATTTATTAATACATACATAGATCGATCCGCCATTACCATGCTAGATGGGTCTGTGAAATTGGTAGTTACTACCTGGATCGATCTGTGACATAGGCCGATCGTCATCTATTACTACCTGGATCGATCTGTGACATAGGCCGATCGTCATCTATTACTACCTGGATCGATCTGTGACATAGGCTGACCGATCCATAAGGCCATCTATTACTGCCTGGATCGATCTGTGACATAGGCTGATCGATCTATGAGGCCATCTACTACTACCTGGATCGATCTGTGACATAGGCCGATCATCATCTACTTCTACGTGGATCGATCTGTGACATAGGTCGATCGATCTGTAAGGTCACTTACTGCTACATAGATCGATATGTGAGATTGGCTTGCTACGTGGACCCATCTGACATAGGTCGATATGTGAGCTCACTTACTACTATATTTGGGTTTGGGGCTATTGCTACTTGGACCGATCTGTGGCTTGGGTCGGTTGCAAGAGAAATAGGTGGCGGTTTTGTTCTTTTCGTGGGGAAGTAAAATTGCCAACCTGTGAAGAGGTGTGATAGGTCGTTCGTCATCAGTCGTTACTTAGATCGATCTGTGTCCCAGGTCGGTCATGGGCATATGACGTTTGGTGTTGATTAATTGGATCGATTTTATTTTATATAAAATCGGTTGGGCATATGTCGTTGGGTGTTGGCTACTTAGATCGATCTGTGTCCCAGGTCGGTCATGGGCATATAACGTTTGGTGTTGGTTAATTGGATCGATTTTATTTTTTATAAATCGGTTGGGCATATGTCGATTGGTGTTGGCTACTTAGATCGATCTGTGTCCCAGGTCGGTCATGGGCATATAACGTTTGGTGTTGGTTAATTGGATCGATTTTATTTTTTATAAAATCGGTTGGGCATATGTCGATTGGTGTTGGCTACTTAGATCGATCTGTGTCCCAGGTCGGGCATATGACGTTTGGTGTTGATTAATTGGATCGATTTTATTTTATATAAAATCGGTTGGGCATATGTCGTTGGGTGTTGGCTACTTAGATCGGTCTGTGTCCCAGGTCGGTCATGGGCTTATGTCGTTTGGAGTTGGTTAATTGGATCGATTTTATTTTATTATATAAAATCGGTTCGGGCTTGATTAATTTTGTTCGATTTTATTTTGTATAAAATCGGTTCTAGAATAGAAGAATGAGATCATGGGTCGTTGAGCTTGGTGTTGTTTACTTAGGTCGATCTGTGTCTCTGGTCGGTCGTGAGATCTTCCACTTTTATTTGGAAGCGGTATGTGAGCCGTGGTGTGGGTGTTCCTTGTGATCGATATGGGATTGGTCGTTGCTATGAGAGGGCCGATCTGTGGCTATTATGGAGATCGATGTGAGGCCCGTCAGTTATTTCTTGGATCGATCTGTGTCTCAGGCAGATCGACTAGTAGGGTCGGCCACTTAGTCCTAGATTGACCTTTCCTCTGTGAACGGCTGTGGGTCTGTGCTTGTCGCAGATCGTTCTTAGTAGGTTATTGCAGAGCGTGGGTCTTGATCGATCGATGGATCTTGCAGGTCGGTCTATGTCTTATAAGTTGACCTTTTGACCCTGTTGACCGGTGGGGTTGACTTTTGATCTGGTTGACCGATGGAGTTGGCCATTTGACCTGTTGACTGATGGGGTTGACTTTTGCTCTGGTCGACCGATGGAGTTGACCTTTTGGACATGTTGACCGGTGAGGTTGACTTTTTACCTGGTTGACCAAGCGGGGTTGACTTTTGACCCGGTTGACCTTCAAGGTTGATTTTTGTCCAGTTGACCGACAGGGTTGACATTTTGGCCAGTTGACCGGCAGGTTTGACTTGTCGCTCGGTTGATCAATAGGGTTGGCCTTCGTCACAAATGACCGACGGGGTGGTCTTTTTGCTTGATCGTCCGACGGGGTGTCTAGGGGGTTGACTCTTGCCTTGTCATTCGTTTGGATTGACTTCTGGTCATGGTGTTTCGATTTTGGCTGTTGGTAAGGATCACCCCTTCGATTTGCGATAGTCTCCAATCAAAGGGCTGAGGGGGGCAACTGTTTACACCAAGACCAAAATCGTAAAGGCCCATTTGTTTGGTCCAAGACCAATGTCCACTACAGGTCCAAGATCAGTGTCGTCCGCAGGTCCAAGATTGATGTCATCCGCAGGTCCAAGACCGATGTCATCCGCAGGTCCAGGACCGATGTCATCTGCAGGTCCAGGACC
>JAKUCV010007315.1:150316-170875 GCA_028386065.3 Turnera subulata
ACAAAACCCGATTTAGGGCGTTTGACGTTCGTCCGTTCGGCCTTTCATTCAAAGGTCGGATTCGGTTGTCGGTCTGGCCTTTTCATCGGTCGGATCGGCAGGTTAGCATCAAAACCCAGTCCAGGACGCGCGACACCGTCCGTTCGGCCTTTCAACGGTCGAATCTGGTCATCGGTTTGGCTCATCAAACAGTCGAATCGGTGAGTTGAGGGTCGCTCGCTGTTCGTGCGCGAACAGTAGGATTGGCTTGTTTTTGGTTCCTGATTCCTGGCAACCAGGGTTGTTCCCTTCCAACAATTCTCCTCTTTTCTTCTCCTCCTGTGTTTCTTTTTTGCTTTTTACTTGTTTTCCCCTCTTTTCCTCTCCTTCTGTGCTTTTTTTTCCTTCTATCTGTTGCTACTAATTCGAATTCTCATTTTATCACTGCTGCTAATTTTTAAAAGAAAGGCATATAAGAAATACCAAAGTTAATATATTAAGAACTTGTAAGGTATCGAAGTATATATTGTTTTCACCCCTCTGGGTCCCTAGATAAAGAGACAGAGCTCTATTCCTATTGGCATGGGGATGACACAACGCAGGCATTTCCCTTCCCTCATGAGCTTAAAAGCCTTGTTGATGTCCTCAAATGGTTGATTGTGTGTGATGAACTCGTCAATATGGATTTCCTGCATGCAAAGTGTGGAGTCAAGCGGGAATTACAAGAGCAACTTGGCAATTTTCTAATTACACACATAGGTCTGTTTCTGGCAATTTGAACAAACTTATCCTCACTACAAAAATAGTTTTACTTATTTGGTTACTAGAGCCGGCAATAAACTTCCTTTCATGACATATAACGGAAGAACATGCAATGCCTTTCACCAAGGATAGAAGAGTGCTGTCATTTTGATAAAGAAAATCTCCGGCACTCAGGACTTTTTTTTTTTTCGAACATGAACTTGGACTTCTGAGCATCCCTCCCTGTGTAATAATTGACATAATGTTCACTCGCTCGACCAACAATGGACCTCCTTAAAATCCAGCCACTTAAGTTGTATAGTAGTAGGAGTTTTGCAAGAGAAGGTATGGTTTTTGGCACATCGAAATTACATAAGTAATTCAAACCCCAACCTCCCAAACTCTCCTTCAATCCCGCCCACTGAGATCGAACGCATGACCTCTTGGAACCCAATCCAACGTTTTTGGCATAATATTGCGGGGGCACGTAGTATTTTCCAGTCAAAATCAAACTCGGGCCCTTTGTATTTTGGAAACTGAAGGCCACTAATTTGTATTGTGCTCACTTTGTCGAATCTTTCATGGCACCCGATTGGTATTCTACAAATTTAATTAGCATTTACCATATATCCTATCAATTAAACTTGGGCTATGTTTGATACAACACGATGCCCCCTGGTGATGTCTTCATCGTCGAAGACTGAGAAAGAATGTTCGTTAAAGTCTGCTTCGCTTCTTTAGGTCTCAATCGAGAGATTTGAGGGTGGTTGTATGTTGAAGGGGAGATTCTTTCACCGTTTCACGGAGAAGAGGAGATTAGAACTAGAGAATTTGTTAGTTCTCAAAAAAAAAAAAAAAGAATTAGAGAATTTGGGTGGGAGTGAGAAATAGTACGCTGCTCGTTAAAATGAAAGCCCAATAAGGAGTCCAGGTGGGAGTGAGAGGTAGTACACTGCTCATTAAAATGAAAGCCCAATAAGGAGTCCAGTACTGCTGGGCAGGTAGCCCATTTGTTAGACGAAAGTAGCCCAAACCTAATGAGACAATGACATACATTACAAATGATAAACATCACATCACCTAACACAAATTTTGCATGTAAACTGGAAGGATAGGCAAACTATTATCTTGGAAGAAGGGAAAGTGTATGACATGGCTTCATAACTAAATAATGTTGGTAGAAGCTTAAAAGAGCATGTTGTTAAGTTCACTGTAAACCGACAATTCAATAGTGAATGAGTAAATTAAGTTGCTTTTTTTTTTTAATGATAATCCAAGTGTAGAGATGACACAGTGAGCGTGATGCTGCTTCATATCCTTTGTGTGCGTTCCCTTGTTTTTTCCCCCGAAAACATAGAAACTTCATTTATAAATCAAACTAATTAATACAATAGTAAGACATATAGTCTAATGCTAACACAATTAGTACATGCTACAATGCTTAAAGAAACTAAAACATCTTGAAAAGTATAAAGAATAATTTCATAATAGGACATAGCATAATTATCCGAGCATAGAGTGAAATGAAAAATCTGAAAGAAGGCACTACGAATCCAGTTGTTGACTTTGTGTGCCTTTTAGTTCTTAAAAATATTTATTAGACATTGAGATATTTGAGAAAATTAATAATAATAATAATAATATTTATTAAGATTTATAATAATAATTGTTAGAAGAAGATATGGAATGTCTAATATTAGAAATTATTAATTCTTGATGGAGGACTACACCCTCCTTTTTTTGAATTGCATGATCGGCTGGTTGACAATGGCGAGATGTAGAAGGCCTCCCAGTTCCGGCCATTCTAGTACTGGCCAATCTTACGACCACAGAGAATGGCCAGCTCCTCACCGTTCTTCCCTCATTTTTCAACTCCGTCATGCTCGGCGTATTCCACTTTGTTTGAAGCATTTTTTGCTACTTCCATTCGTCCACTTCTATGCTTAGCCCATAAAAGTGAATCAATCAGTTGGAGTCAGTAGGATTGAGTGTTTTTTTTTGTAATTTTCTTTGTTTTAAAACCTGATTGTGTCATGGGTAGCCAGTTTCAATTCCAATTGGCTTGATTTTAGTTGTTGTGCTTTTCTTCTTCTATTTGTTGCTACTAATTTGAATTATCATTTATCTCTCCTGGTAATTATCTAATTATTTAAAGACAGGCATTGTAAAATACTAGATGGTACTCTTGTCAAGTCGAGCTCTCAACACTAATCTTACAAATTACAATGTAATTTCTTTGCGTAGCTGAGCTTTTGGGCCCATATACAGTATCCAAAAGGCATCCAATAAGGGCCTAATCTTTCCTGTGCCTGCTTCCTTCTAAATGAGGCCCAAAACAAAAGCAAAACCTTTGTCTCTGAGCAAATTGTTTTGGGATCTGCAAAGTATAATATATGGATAGATCTCTTAGGCCGTAAAATATAAAATCAAAACTAGTCATGAGGCCCCATCCATCAATTTAGCTTTTGGTATGGATTATGGTTGGAAAATTGCTATACAATGCAATTTTTTTTGCTTTAAAGATGATTTACACATCGGGAAGGGATGGAGATTCAAGGGAGAGAGTATACAAATAGTTACTGTTTTCAAAGTAACCACAAAAAAAAAAGACAAAAGGAAAAAAAATCCCTGCCCAATCAATGTAATTACAATTATTTATTACAATTATTGATGTTGTCTGGTCAAACGAATTTGGAACCCATTTACTAACCGAGCTGAGGGAAAGAATGACATCGTGTCTTCCTTGACCTGAGTCCACCTAATCAATCATTGTAGCACATCAGCATCAGTTACTAATAATTTAGTCTGGAGAGACATATTATATGTTGTGCAGATGAGAGCAAGAGGGATATACCTGTATGTGGTGACGAAGTAGTGAAGAAATAGAGCAATTTGTAGGCGAGCCAACTCTGCTCCTGGGCAAAACCTGGCACCCCCTCCAAAGGGTGCATAGAATGGGCTACTTCTCCAATTTCTCTTTTGCTGCAATCAAAAGATCAACTCTTATAACTGTCAAGCTTAAGCAGACATGGCCGCATTGGTCATAATAACTCCGCTAATATGTCAAGTGATCATCTTAACTAAAAACTTAAGTTGATGATTAAGGCTTCAAGATTGGTTTTGGATTTATGACTCTAACAAGAATAGATTATTTGAAGTACATGAGCCAATTTCATTTGTTGAGTGAAATTAATTACTTGATTTTCAGGGTCCATCCATCTCCATGGATTGAAGGTTTGAGCTTCCTTGTACAAATTTTCATCCAAATGAACCGCAGAGAGAAACGGCACCACAAAGCATCCTTTGGGAATGACATATTCTGCGAAGCAAGGAAGTAACAGACCATTACTATTTTTCTATGAAGCTCTACATTCAACAATTCCACCTATATTGGAATTCTAGCCAAGGAAAATTGTAAAAGAAGGACGAGCGGGAGGAAGTACCTTGGTATGTTACATCTTCTTTTGCCTCCCTCATTAGCCAAATTGCAATGCCTCCGATCCTCAGGGTTTCATCAATAACCTATACATCCAAGATGTTTCTAATGCATTAAGTCAAATTAAGTTGACATACACTTTCATTTTTATGGCACAACTACATACATGGAGGTGGCAGGTCAACAACAAGAAAGCACAGGAAATGAAGAGTTACTCACACACTGGGTGAAAGACATTGCTTTGTAGTCTTGCCATGTAATCATACCATTCCCATCAGTGTTACTCCTAATACTCTCCTGTTCATTCTGTTTTAGCAAGAAAAATTTTGGAACATTAAGAAGAGCTCTTCAAAGTAACTAACCCTGCTTATATTTTGTAACAAAGGTGTTTAACAAAGAAGGTAAAGGGTTGGCTTGTAAGTAGGCACACCAGTAATTGCTGCATTGCTCTAGGGCACTGGGTGAGGAAATACACTGCAAATAGCATTGTCTTTGCCGTTGTTTCATTCCCAGCAAATAGCAGATTGATAATGAAGTCAGCCACTGCTTGGTCTGGCAAACTTTCTTCTTCTAGCAATCTTCCTAGTAGGCCATTACCAATTTCAGGCGCGCCTTCTTGCCTGTGCTTCTCTATTGTCTTGTTTATCTTGCTTATAATGTTCTCCCTTGCCTATACATCAATCAGTAAAATGTTAGTAATCAACAGTATACATAATACATACTGTAATTCTCATCATGACATTCACAAAAATCACATATTTTTTTTGTTCCCATTAGTGGAACGAAACCTTGGCCCGACTAATTCGATTATCTAATAAGGATTTTCTACATGCACAAAGATTCGAAATCCAAAACTTCACTTAAGCGAAACTAAATTATTTATCACTTTTAGAATAGTCTTAAACACTTTTTTGAGAGGAGAATAACGCGTCTCCTTCTCTTCATTTTTTAAAAGTTTTGGTTAACATAAACGCGTCTCTTTTCCTGGGGTCAGAAAGCATCAGCTCCCTCATGTGCCAATAAACCTGAGTTCTAGAAGTCCTTTGACCAGATATTTAATGGGCCCCTTTACAAATTTGTGTTGAAGGCTTTTGTACAACTTTTTTAATGTACACAAAACCCAAAAAGAAGAAGAAAAGAAAGAAGAAGAAGAAGAGAAAAATAGCATATACTTTTCTTTTTCTGAATTCATGGCAGGGGGAAAATATGAAGAATTCAATTAATCTGTTGCTTGTAACAGGAATAATTATGAAAACATTCTACATAATTGGCTACTATCTCTTTGTTTTCTCTGTTTATGTTCAATGAACTACAGCTAGAATGCTTATTGGCCATATCAAAAGGACAAATGGTTGTTTTATCCAAAAAAAAAAACACAAATAGTTGTCAAATCAGAAAAAAGTGTAAAGAAGAAGAAAAAAAACTATAGTAAACAGAACTTGACTCTGCACGTAATGCTACCTTCATGGCTGTGTGGTACGCAAAACCCGGCAAATTAATAGGCAGAGATAGACATCCATCCACGAAGTCAGAAAACAATTGAGCCATCTCATTGATTTCTGATTCGCTTGACACCCCCAGTAGTTGATTAACCATTAGATTAATCGCCACCTGAAGGGTAAAAAATCATTTAAAACAAGTAGTCAGATGCAATTTTCAATATAAAGAAACATTGAATTGTTTTGTAACCAAACTTCGAGAGTGCAAGTAGCTAGCTAGCAAAAAAAAAATGTTTTAGTATGGTATAATCTGGATAAATATGAGACGACTTGCCTTTCTACAAACATCTTGGAGGAGGATTTGTTGATTGTTGTCAAAATTGTTGAGTGTTTGATGCATGACCAATTGGATATCCTCCAAGAAATGGAACTTGAGCTTGTCTAGGCGCATCATATTGGAGGCTATCCCATGAAGTTTTCTTTGTTGCTCGCCTTGGACTGTGATCACCCCATTCTTTCCAACCAGATCTCTAAAAGACTTTGGATAGCTTGATTGGAACAGCTTCCCTTCGTTTTGCATCACGAATCTGTTAAAACTAGGATCTGCTGATACCACAGCCCATTTCCCGAACAAACTACACGAGAAAATCTTCCCAAACCTGTCCATAAAGTGATCAACCTTACAAGATTAAAAGGTAACCAAAAGAAACACCAGCTTCTTACATAACATGGTAGCTACTGCATGAATCTTCCATGTTAGAAAATATATATGTAGCAACTATAATAATTACGTCTAGTTCTATATGGAGAGTAAATTTAGTATGGTTTTGTAATAGATAGCTACTAAAGCCTTATGTGTTGTTTTGTTTGCACATTAATTACCTCTTGACCTGTTCTTCCACAAACCGAGGAGGATGAGGACCTGCAACAGCATTGTACCATTTAACACTATCGCCAACCAACGGCCAGCCTCTGCTTCCTGGTGGCATCTTGTACCTTCTGTTTTCATGTCTCTTCTTATTGCAAAGATATGGAACAAGAAAAACAATGAACAAGAGTGTTGGGAGAGTAAATGGCCATAGTACTATAGGGAAAATTTCTCCCATCGTCTCTCCTGCCAACAAAGGTTTTGTTGAAGGAATCTCCAAGGGAGAGAAAGAATGTTATTAAGCCATAAGCCAGGAGGACACATCATTTTATAGTGTAATTTTTAGTTCCATGTAGCCACTTGTGTTTAGTGCTAAATGGCATTATTCTAATATAAAACAGCAATTAACTACTAGCTTAACTATTGTTAAGACAAATCATACTAGTGAAGTCTATTAGCAGACAAGATGTGCGTTGACCCAAGTTTCCAAGGCTTAGTTAAGCCACGTTGAGAGTGAATTTTGTCGCCCCAGTATTAGGATATGGAACTAAAAACATGTTGTCAAGTTACATTAATTATTTTTAGACTTACTTAATCCGGATTCGACGACCCGAGTTGCGTACTTGTTTATGGTGGGTGAGTCTCCTGATGGGATTTTTGCATTCGGATTTGACCCGAGTCGCGTATTTGTTTCGAACCCGAGACTTCGAGAGTTGGTAATATTACTTCATGTGTGATCCGTGGGATTTGGTGTTGGTAATATAATTCATGTGTGTCAGAATATTATAGGCATGCATGTGTGATCTCTGAACTATGAAATTTGGATATGCAGTACAGTACTCCTGAATGGGAAAACCGTATAATTTAAGAAACTTTAATTATATTTATGCTTGCTAGAAGCACGGGCCAAGTTGTATTTTAAGCCACTTCATATGCATATTTATATACTTTAGCTAAAGTTTAAGTTTGTTTGCCATTAGTGGAGTGAAATTTCCGTTTGATGACAAGAACAATATATTATGCTCTAAGAAATGCTCTTACGTGCGAGATGCAAATTTCTTTTAATGTGAACCCTGCAATTAAGGGTTTAAAGAATATCCTATGAAGTACTCAATTATAAGGCCTAAGCTAGATATGTGTATACTATAAGGAATGGGGGCAAAAAACACCTTTACACATGTATTCAACTACAAAAGCACAGATTTTTAGAAAGGCAAAAAAAAAAGAAAAAAAAACCTGCAAAAGCACACAGATCAAGAATTGGAGATGAGTAAGCTTGGGGTCGAAGATATTCCCAGTAGAATCTATACATCAAGTTGTAGGCTTAACTTTGACTGGCATTATACCCTTTTTTCAGGCAAACAAACATATCCTTTCTAGATTGTCATTTTTCCAGGATATCTAACCATCTTCAAGTTGAGAGCTCGAGACCAGACCCTGATTTTTATTCCTTCCGTGGCGAGACCAAATGATGATTGGGCCTTCTTATGTTGCCCAACTTTTTTTAATGTTCTACAATCTACTAAAACTAAAATAATCTGTTGAGCCAAAATGTACGGGGAGACGATTTTACCACCGAAGTTGTCATTAAGAGTAATCCAAATCCTTGCAGGGATTCCTTTTTCAAGGAGGATAAAGTTGTCATTGCCTAAAACTAACAAAGAAGGTCCCAAAATGGAGTTGGTTACAAAGTGATAAGCGACTTAATTCCGCTTAAACAAAGTCTCGGCTTTAAGTCCTCGTTTGCACATAAATTCTCATTGGAAAACTCACCTACCAGTTGCACGTTTTGGGTCGAGTCGAGACTAGTCGGGCCAAAGCTCCGATGTCAAATGGAAAAGAGAAAAAGAAGAAAGTTAATACATTACAATTGGGTTGCTTAAAACGGATAATTATAGAGCCACTAAACCAGTCAAAGATGCATAGGTGAGGCAGTACTTGAGCCATTGGATACCCTATTAGGTGACTGTCCAAGAATCATGGCCCTGATTTTCTGCTGTAAACTATATAACAAAATGCATTATACAAATATTGAAGGCGATAGACTGAGATTAATTAATTACAATTCTTTCAATTGAAGGAGTAAGAATGATCTATATTTTGATCGCTGTACGCCAGCAAAAACCAGCTAATCTTTTAAGTGATCTACAAGCAACCATCATTGCCTTGCAACTTAGGTCATTGGGAGGACGGGTCTATATTCTTAAATGAGAACACGGATGATAAGCTACTAGCAAACGTTTACTAATTAATTAGACATTTTTTTTCTTTTTTCTATTTTTATGAGAGTTCATGACACTTTTAAGTTGTGAATTTTGTTACTAACCAAAAACAAAAAAAAAAAGTTGTGAATTTTGTCCATGTGAGGATTCACATGTGTGAAATATGGCAGCCATTAAGGGCTCCCATGAAAAGGAAAAGACGGATGCAAGGCATGACGCATATGTATTATGTAGGAAGCTATGGCATAAAGTTTTGGACAAAAAGTACATCCCCGCGCATTAATGTGTCCAACAATCTTGTAGCACCACCATGTTATCCTTTTTCTCCCCTTCAAAAGGAAAAAAAAAAAAAGTTTAATGAGAACTCAAAAAAAAGTCCCTTGGTCCCAAAATTTTTGGCCATTGCCTATTTGGTCTTGATCTTTTAAAAGTGTCCTACTGAGTATTATATTATTGAGACTTATTTATTCAATTCGTAATGTCAATTACCGATTTCTATAATTAAGAAAAAACCCCCACTGATCTATGGATTGGTTTTTAGAACCTTAACATCCATCCTTAGTTATAGAATTAGTCTACGAATTTTCACACTTTGCATAACAAAAATGACATTGTTTTCAATATGTGCTCATTGATGACAATGATTAACTCGAGTCTTTACGCCTTAAACTTTGTTTGGAGCTTTGGCTAAAATGGAAAAGAAAAGACTTTGTTGGGGGGGCCAAAACTGCAAAGATATAAACTTAAGCCTGATAGTATCATAAGCAAAAACCATGAGGACTGATCTGTAATAAATCCCAATATGCCTGTTCTTCTCCTGTCGAATAAAAAAGAAAAAAAAAAACTACTACCAGAAATATCATCAGAAGAACTACTAGAACCAAACCCCCAACAACAACCATCAATCATGGCGTTGTTGTCCGTAAGCTCTCCCTGTTGCAACATGGTATGCTACTTATATTCTTCTCTAACTTATATATCACTTCGTGTATTGTTTGTAAGGGAGGAAAAAGAAACGAGCTTTTCATTTGGTTTTTTTTTTTTTATGCGAGTTTCAAAGCTTTTCATTTGTTTTTTATGCGAGTTTCAACGTATACAGTGGAATTTGAAGAAGCCAAAGGAAACCCAGTTGCCGAAATTGAATTCATGGGTTACTCAAAGAAGAAAAGTTGGATTGGTTGAATTTGGCGACCGGGAGAAATTTGCGGTTAAAGCTTCCTCCTGTCCCTTGAATCCCAACGATGAACCTATCCTCAAAGAAGCAGTCAAGGTATTTTCTAGTTCATTTGAGATTTTACGGGTTTTTTCTTTGATTCGCATTTTAATCAGTTTTCTTTACTTGTTTGGAAATTTTCTGGGTGGGTTTAGTGTTCACCAGAATTTTTAGCAATTGAATACAAGTTACGATTTTGGTTTTCAGTACAATGGTGATTTTCAGAAATTTTCTGGGTGGGCTTAGTGTTCTCTCCGCGTACTTTGCTGTGAGATCAGTTGTGCAGTACAAAAATTGAGGTTCTGAGAGTGTAACAGCATTTGTTGGCTGCAAATAAAGCTGTTGTTTTTCCTTCTTAGATCTTAAAATGTTAGCAGTTTAGCACAGTTTGGTGAAAAGAATCTACAAAGCTTGAGCTGATTGGTTTGTCGGGAATAATTGTTGGTTCCGCCGACAAGTTTTGATCTTGCTCCTTTCTACTTGACTAAGCTTGAGCTTAAAAATTACGAACACCAAATTAACTGTATCCCTGTAGCTTAGCGTTGATGTTTGTATATGTTTGGTGATAAAAAGAAGAAATTTTGTGGCGGACATGAGGCATCCACAAGGCTAAGACTGAGCTTTTACCTTCTAAAGGTTTCCAACTGTTTAGCTATGAAAATAGAACAAAATTTCATTAAAATAGTTCCAAGTACAGTCGCTTTAGTCAAAAGCTAGATTTCTGGGTAGTAAGTTGATATAAAGGCTTCTCGTCAATAACACTGAAGGTTTGTTTTGAGGTTATTAACGAGGTGCAACTCTTTCCTTGGGGCAGTTGTATGCTTGCGCTTTTTCCTTATTGCTTTGCACTATCTTTTGCCATAGGATCTTCGTGTTTCTTTGAAACCCAATGCCCCAATCAATCCCTCTTGGCACCCAATGCCGCAATCCCTCTTGGCATAGGATCTTCAGTTCTTTATTTAAGGTTTAAACTTAATGCGACCAATCTCATCATATTTTACTCTTTCGGAAGCAGATTGTTTTGTCATGTATAAATCCCTCTTTGCTGTCTCGCAATCTTTTTCTGTTTAACTTTTATTCTCTTCAGTTTTACACATTTGGTGCGATATACTGGACCTGATGGCTTTTGCTGTGGTGATTTTCTGAGTTGTTTAGGATGCACCTTATGTTTTGGTAACTGCTGTTTTATAATTGCTTTGTCTTCAGGAGCCAGTTGCTTTCCTGGGTGGGATATTTGCAGGGCTTCTAAGGCTTGATTTGAATGAAGATCCACTCAAGGAATGGGTGACAAGAACTGTAGAAGCGTCAGGCATTACAGAAGAAATTGATGATGAAGGCTCAAAACCAGAGGAACAAGTTCCACAACAGATAGAGATTGAATGATTTACTGTACTTGGTTGGCTACATATACAATAGGCTTGCATTTTCGGATGCATAACTTGGTGTATGATCAAACTTGACGATAATATCATGAGTTGTAGATGCTTTTACCATCCTGGATCCAGGTTTAAAGCTTATTCATATCAAGATGATGATAATGACATAATTGAGGCCATCAGTTATGATTTCTGTAAGGGTCATTATCCATTATCCCCTGATAATACCCTTATACCAACCAATTATGATCTCTAATTTGTTGTTGTCGTACATAGACGAGTACAAGTAGGAAGCATAATCGCGTTAACGACACGTTAGATTGGTGATAACCAAGTGATAGCGTTTGCAGAATGTCAAAGAAAGGTTGAGAATTCATGTAAACTTAAGAAGCAATGGATGTTGAAGAAGACAAGAACTTATAAAAAGACATGCTCTTTTTATAGTTTGGAACCTCGGACTAAGTTAACTCTTTTAGTCTTTAGTTTTCAGTTCACCCAACACTTTACTTGTCACTTGATGAGGCAAGGACCGTATTAACCCTGAACAGCTAAGTAGACGCGACACGGAGTTCGCATAACAACCAAAGTACACATAAATCGCTTGAACGAAGTTTGCGGTCGGCGCCAACAAGAGAAGGATGGCCGAGCCAACAATACAGCACCAAGAAGAAAGCGAGGAGGAGGAAGAGGTGCTGATGAAAATAGGGTCATACGAAGGAAAAGTGAGGGTGTTAAGAGAAGGAGAAGAATCAGCTGCTGAGGAGATGATGCTTTTATGGGGAATCCAGCAGCCGACATCCTCGAAACCCAATGCTTTTGTCGCTCAAGCCTCTCTCCAGCTCCGCCTTGACGCCTGTGGCCACTCCATCTCCATCCTCCAGTCACCTTCCTCATTGGTTAGCAAGCGGATTCCACTTTGTAGGCTTGTAGACGACCCTGTTCTTCTATGTTCTGCTTTATTATATTTGCTCACTGTTTGGGTGTAATTTGTGTTAGGGCACTCCTGGGGTTACTGGTTCGGTGATGTGGGACAGTGGGATTGTGTTGGGGAAGTTCTTGGAGCATGCTGTGGATTCCGGGATGCTTGATCTTCAAGGGAAGAAGGTCGTTGAGTTGGGTTCTGGGTGTGGATTGGTAGGGTAAAGATATGAGATGACCCTTTCTTCTTTATTATCTCAATGTTTTGTTTTCCTGTGGCTTGCTTTGCAATTTGATTAGGGTAAGAGGAAACCTCACTTGGGTTGTTTCAAACTGTCGTTTTGCAGCTGCATCGCCGCTCTTTTGGGTGCACAAGTTGTGCTCACTGATCTGCCTGATAGATTGAGGCTACTGAGAAAGAATGTGGAGGCCAATCTGGGACATGGTGACGTGCGGGGCTCTGCAGTCGTGAAGGAGCTCATATGGGGTGACTATCTAGACAATGGGTTGCTGCAGCCTTTACCTGATTATGGTGAGAACTCTTGCTAGTTGCTAATGCTTGTTTGAATTAGTGAACATACTCTGGATATTGAATTATTTCACATGGAGCACTTGTTTTGTTGGCCTTTCGCAGCCTCTTGTATAGTTTACTCGAGTTCTCTGGTGTGTTTTTAATTTTACTGCTGCATTGGCTTACAAGACTTATAGTTAGATGTTGGAATTTTGTACGTATCCAACTTCAGATACGGAAAAGACTGATGAAGTTCTACTCTACCAAAGGATTGAATAAAAGAAAGGAGGTCAACTTAGAAGTTTCATTTATTTGTTCAAACTCCCCCCACACTCTCCACTAGCGTTCTGTGCTTCAGCTGCAATCATATGTCTCTGGAAATTGAAGTATTTGTGTACGCATTCACAACAATCTTGTCCATAGAATCACGGAGTATTGTATCGCAGACCATGAAAAGCATATATAAAGGGCGCGTGGCGATAATTTAAATGTCTGTGCACTTGTTGCACGACGCAAGGCTTTCTTCATAAATTTTTGGCTCTGAAAATGTTAGAGGCATATTCTGTTCTTCTGAGTTCCAAGGGTTAACTTTGCTAATGTTCTTATCAACAATGAGTGGAACTTTTCAGTGGCCTTCTTCAGGATTCACTTGAGAAAGTTTTGGCTGAACTAATCCACCTTTTAATGTGTGCTGTAAACTGCCTCTTGTAACATAAAATGTGATTACTGCAGAAACATTATGTCTGGCCTGAAACATATCTGATTTTTCAGTGCTAGGGTCAGATGTGATCTACAGTGAAGAAGCTGTGGAGGATTTGTTAGACACATTAGTGCAACTTTGTGGAACCCAAACAACGCTATTTTTGGCTGGAGAACTGCGGAATGGTTAGAATCTTTTCTGTTCCAATTGTCGGTCCGTTCAGCTTACCTCAGCTCAGATAGAAGCATTGTATTTAAATTCTCGTGCTTTCTTTGTTTTTCAGATGCTGTCCTCGAATGCTTCTTAGAGGCTGCAATGAAGAATTTTGTGGTTGGGCGTGTGGAGCAGACACAGTGGCATCCGGATTATTGCAGCCGACGAGTTGTGATGTATATTCTGGTAAAGAAGTGAATTCAATCCAAGATTTTCACTTCCGAAACTTTCATGCCATGACACATCTCCACCATTTGTGGTAATTATTCAGACAAGCAAAACTGGCATGTTACAGCTCTGCTAAATGTTGCTTGGAGCTGGGCAACCTTTTACGGTTGATAAGTTATACTGTGTTCTTCAGACATAATTAGTCCTTCAAATTAATGCAACCATTACTAAAAAGCATTTTGCTGCTAATTTCATTGGCATAATCAAGTCCAGCATTTTCTTAAACCAACTCGAATATCGATGAATGCGGACCATATCCGGTAATTATTCAGAGAAGAGGACTTAAATGTTGGCATGCTTGTGGCTCTGCTTAAAATCAGCAGTCCATCTTTTGGTTGGCGCTGTCGAATCTTTTGCTGGAATTTGACCCTTGGTGTTTGATGTCACAGTGGTACCTACAAGCTGCAAATCCTGCTGAATTAATGCAACCATTAGTATAATGATGATGGTTTTCTGGGTTTGTGCATGCTTCTTCCTCATGCATTGAAATGTAGATTGTGGGGTGCACCATTTTTTGGCATAATTGGGGGCCGTTGACATCTATTCCTTAAGAAAGTGCAAAGATTTTGGAAAACGTCAAAGTAGCTCCCTATTTTGCTAAAGGAATTAGGGCGGCAAATCATGTCATGTTTATCATGCCACAGAATATTTAGCGGAGTATATAACTTAAATAATTATGTTGGACAAATGCTTAAAAGATAAGATTATACTACAAACGTTGTGATGTGAATGGAAATAATTATTATTGTGTTCCTTTATACATGGTTTATCACCATCTCCCTTTTATAGCTTGCCTGGCAAGAACAAATAAAAAACTTTAATACCCACAATACTTGAACCTGAAATATTGAATCAGGGCATAATTCTTTTTATATTTTTCTGGGTACACATTTCATTAAGAAAAAAAGTAAAAAAAATTAAGGAGACAGACATAATGAAAAAGAGTAGTAAAAAATTCATCAGTCCCCGACTCCTCCCACCTACTACCAACTGAAAATCCTCACCCACCTACTTCCATCCACTTCATTTCCCATCCACTAACATTGCATTAACATACCAGAAAGACTCCAGTGTTGTTATTATTTCCAAAAGCAATAAAAACATCATCAGTTCCTGCAAGAAAACACAAGCAACAGAAGTATGTCATCCATCACCAAACAACCAGCCACTGTCATTACTTGCAGAGGTATAGGAACGCTCTAGTTCACACTATCTTCAACTGATAATAGATGGTTATATATGGTAGTATTATCTTTCATCATTTCTTTTTTTCTTTACATGTACAGCTGCTGTGGCATGGGGAGCTGGGCAGGATTTGGTGATAGAGGAAGTGGAAGTGAACCCACCACAGCCGCAGGAGATAAGGATCAAAGTGGCCTTCACCTCCCTCTGCGGCAGCGACCTCTCTGCCTTGGAATCTAAGGTGACTCACTTACTCAATCCCAACTGAACTAAACCCAGTTCTTATACAGGATAGTGATCAGTCCAAAACATGCATGTATATACTTTACTGTCTGGGCTGGATCGGAATTCATGTCTGAAACTTTCTAGAATAGCTTGAATATGAATCTTACATGCAAATTTGGGCTTAGTTTATGATTTGCTAAAGTTAAGTCTTCATGGGTTTTGAATTTTTGTGTTTGCAACATTCATATGTCATAAAGAAAGGTTCACATTTTCTGTCTATATCATGTGCTGAATTCGCTGTATTCTTACTCTTTCCTAGTTTTTCCCTCTCTATTTTTCCTTTATTCTCCAACCAGCAGAGTAATTCTCTAACATGATGTATTTGTTTCTTGCAGCCTATATTTCCACGAATATTCGGCCATGAAGCATCAGGGTCCCTACTGCAAACTTTCACTTTCAATCTAATTGGATAAAATTCTAATGCATATGTGTATTCTATTTCATGGTTTATGATAATTTATGTCTGTCCTGCATTGATTACCTTTTAACTTGTTAGAACAAAAGATAAGTAGATTCATTAGGCTTTGGTTACTGGTGGTTAAAGTCAATGGTTGAGAATCATGATGTGGGTTAATGACTTAATTTATTTGGAAAATTGCAGGATTGTTGAGAGTGTTGGACAGGACGTGACTGAATTTCAAGAAGGGGATCATGTGCTCACGCTGTTTACAGGAGAATGCAGGAAATGCAGGCATTGTACCTCGGGTAAAAGCAACATGTGCCAAGTGCTTGGGTTGGAGAGGAGAGGCTTGATGCATAGTGATCAGGGTACCCGCTTCTCGATCAAAGGAAAGCCCGTGTATCATTTTTGTGCAGTTTCAAGTTTCAGTGAATACACAGTTGTGCATTCTGGTTGTGCTGTCAAAGTTAGCCCTGCTGCACCTCTAGAAAAACTATGCCTTTTGAGTTGTGGAGCTGCTACAGGTATGTCATTCAAAGTTGCTATATCATTATCAAGAACACATATTCCCTTTCGTGGAAGCTCTCCTGTAGAAGAGGGTGCTCAATAAGATTTCTGTTATTTGAAGGTGTGACTTTACTGAGAAGTGTAGAAATGAGTATGCATTACATCAAGGGTGACTGCAAATTTTCCCTGCTTAGTACAAATAACAATCCGGGCCCTATTTTCAGGCTTGGGTGCAGCTTGGAATGTTGCTGACATAACTAAGGGATCAACTGTAGTGATCTTTGGTTTGGGAACTGTGGGCCTCTCGGTAAGTGTGGCAATGTATAACTCCTTATCCGCAGTGCAAAACCAGAGGAAGACAAGAATTTTACAGGATTTTGATGGATCATATGATGTTCCCTGATCAGGTTGCTCAAGGTGCCAAAATTAGAGGGGCATCCCAAATAATTGGTGTTGACACCAATCCAGATAAATATGAGAAAGGTGTGGTTAACATTGCACTAATATTTTGGTTCAATGATCTAATGGATCCCAAAACTTTTAGGTCTTACTGGTGTTGCTTTTGTGAATGCAGCAAAGGACTTTGGAATAACCGATTTTATCAATCCAGCTGACTATAGTGAACCTATTCAAGAGGTAGCATCTATCAAATTAACTTGGAATTGGAGCTGAGAGAAATTCCACTTTTTTTCCATATAAGAACTCTATGCACCTTCTTACGCCAAGTGTCTTAAGTTATTAAAGACATGAATGAATAATTAAGGCTTTTATCATCTGAGATCCTATTTTGTCTTTGTGATGCTTAATTTTTCAGGTTATTAAGCGGGCTACTAATGGTGGGGCAGACTACTCATTTGAGTGTACAGGGAACACTGAAGTAGTTACTGCAGCATTACATTCTTGCTGCGATGTAATTTCCTTTCTTTCCAATCTTATTTTGTCTTGTTTGAGGCAGCATATGACTTACTTTTGGTTGAGTTTGAGTTTTTTTTCTTTTTTCTGGTCTCTTCTAATGCCTCAGGGATGGGGATTAGCTGTCACTCTTGGTGTACCAAAAGGGAAGCCTGAAATATCTGCACACTATGCACTATTTCTTGGCGGAAGAACCTTGAAAGGATCCTTATTTGGGGGATGGAAACCCAAATCAGATCTTCCTTCTCTAGTAGACATGTACATGAAGAAGGTATGGCATCAGAATTCCTGATGGTGTTAGCTAATTCAAATTACTTTAGTTCTCTATATTGTATTAGTCTTGATTAAGGGTATCTAGATCCTTGGTGCCTTACCTTGGTGAAGGCATTGCATGCTCTTCCCCTATCTGTCATGAATTGAAGTTTATTGCCTGCTCTATTTACCAAATGTATAATGCTATTTTTGTAGTGAGGATAAATTTGTTCAAGTTGTTAGAAGCAGACCTATGTGTGTAACTAGCACGGGTTTTCTGATACCAGAGATATCAAAAGTTGGATAGAGGCATCTTTGGTATCAGAAAATTGCCAAGTAGCTGTTGTAATTTCCATTTGACTTCACACTTTGCTTGCAGGAAATCCATATTGACGAGTTCATCACACATAATCTACCATTTGAGGACATCAACAAGGCTTTTAAGCTCATGAGGGAAGGGAAATGCCTGCGTTGTGTCATCCACATGCCAAAATAGAGCTCTGTCTCTTTGTCTTTTTTTTTTTTTTTTTCTTTCCCAGAGGGGTGAAGACAATATATTCTAAGTCAATGTATAACTTTGACACCTTACAAGTTCTTAATATATTAACTTTGCTATTTCTTATTTTGAGGCACCCCTAACTGGTGTTTCTTATTTTGAGGCACCCATTACTGGTTTGTCCTCTGTTTTGTTTCAGAATTTGCCTGGTCACCGACTTGATTTTTTTTTTTTTAACTGTAAATGATAATTCAAATTCAAATTAGTAGCAACAATAGAAGGAAAAAGGTAAAGAGGGGAAAACAAATAAAAAGCAGAAAAGAAACACAGGAGGAGAAGAAAAGAAAGGAGGACAATTGTTGGAAGGAAGGGAACAAACCTGTGTGCCAGGAATCAGGAGCCAAAAACTGGCTACCCATGGCACAATCAGGTTTGGTTTAAAAACAAAGAAAAGTAAAGAAAAAGATCACTCTGCCCATTGACCACGTAAAAACAAGTACACGAGGTGCATAATCCAATAGCAGTCTGCAGCTGCGTAGATGCACTGTGTTGGAGTTAGAGGACCTGACCAGTCGCTCTCTACGATGGCTGCAGGCTTTACATACGTTGTAATCCGGGTCGCTCTGTGAAGCATTTGCTCAAGGTTCATTTTGTCGTCCTTGTATTTGTCCACGGCACAACCTTGAAGATCGTAGGCGTTAATACCTCCAAGCTTGAGAGCCCGCTTAAGATAGCTAGCCTTGTCAGGGTTCTCCGTGAGGAAGTGCATGCATGACAGGCGGAGGAAAGTTTTAAGACATTCTGGCATCTCTTTCCCGGCTTGGAATTGAAAGATTGCGCAAGTAACTGTCTTGGTGGTGGGATCTAGGCCACTCAGCTTCAGCACCAGAGGAACTGGGATGTCATCATCAGCATTGTTGTTTTGATGGTCTTCGAAATCGAACCCACACATTAAGGGAGGAAGTAGGGAGCCATAAGGACCACGAACTGGGGGATGCAATAAGGACTGTCAATATCGGACTTCCTCGTTACGGGAGGAACTCCATCAGGTTTTTTAGGATTGTTGTTTACGGGCATGACATCAGGATGGGGCAAATCAATATCGAGAGCCGCGATTACGCAATGATTGCGTCTTCTGAGACCCAAGGAGCTCATGATAAATACTCCTTCTTGGAGCAAAGCAGTGTAGCTTTTGGGATCATCCACCATGACTTTCTGCTTTACAAGAAAATTGAATATCCATCGAGCAATGGATTCCGGCTCAGAAGTGACCAATACGTCACATCCAATGCCTTCTGCGCCTGGAATCGTCACTCTTTGGCTAAAGGTCGTCATTGAAACACGATACGGAAGGGAGTTGTTTAATATTGTAGAGAGACGAGAATCGGTGCTTTCTGGAAATATATTATTTAGATAGAAGTTTAGATTTGTATATATAGAAGTTTGGATTGTGTTTAATAAACTACCAAACCGAGCAGAGATAGGAATCCCAAATTTACTAGGTTGACCGATAGTGGTTCTGATTTTTAATGTTTGATTTTAAGTGGTACTCCTATTCTTAATCCCACATCCCGTCACCTATTCTTAATCGGAGATTTTGTGAAAAAAATATTGTTGTATCTTAAATAAAGGGTTATTACTTAATATCATCGCTAACAACTTACACCGTTCTCCCGATTAATTCGGGTTCTCTCTCGTTTTCTGCGAGTGTTCTCCCATCTAGGGTTTTTTTTTCTCCTTGGCAACAAGGCTTCCTCCCTAGGGTTCTCCTTAGGGTTTCTTTCTATTTTCTGCTGTTTTCTACAGTTTGGTGATGGATTTCCGGCCTGAGGTTGGAAGTGGGGGCGGGAAGTCGACCTATGTCCCTCCGGATCCTACTGAAACGGAGACGGACGTGGTGGTGGTGGAGGACGAGGAGGATGAAGAGGTGGATCTGTCGGCGACTCTATGCCTCGTGGCACGCCTATGGACTGAGAGACCCTTTAACGCTAAGGCCTTCATGGACACCATGAAGCAGGTGTGGCGCCCGGCTCATAGGGTGGAGGTCTCTCAGATTGAGCGTAATCTCTTTGTTTTTCAGTTTTTCCATTGGAGGGATAAGCAACGGGTTCTTGACCAGGAACCCTGGAATTTTGATGACCAAGTGGTACTGATTCGCGAGCTCTCTGGGGACGAACAACCCTCGTCATTACAATTCTTCTCTGTTCCATTATGGGCTAGGGTTTATGATATTCCCTTCAACATGCGATCAGAGAAGCTTGTTGCGGCCCTGGGCAGCAAGATTGGGGAGTTTTGGGGTTTAGAGGAGGATTGTAACATGAAACGGGGCAAGTTTATACGTTTCCGGATTTTATTTGATGTGCGTCGTCCACTAATAAGAGGCTCTATGGCAGCTCGCAAGAATGGTGATCCTGTTTGAGTTTACTTCAAATATGAACGACTCCCATTGTTCTGCTTCTACTGTGGATGTTTAGGGCACATCTGTGATACCCCAGGTACACCTAGGTGCCTAGAGGGATACTTAAGTGAATGGAGTCGGGTGTTACTCGTCCTTTGAGGATGCTCGTGTAGGTTATGTTGGTATGGGTCTAAGCTCGGTAACATGTGCGAGTGTCGGATTAAGGATAATGGTGCACTTAGGCTTGGCCTAGTGTGCACAAATGGGTTCGCGGTGACCCGAT